>JAPTYQ010000029.1:5704692-5719796 GCA_029814465.1 Ostorhinchus cyanosoma
AGATTTTCATGTAATTTTACTTTTTTACACTAAAACAAAGATAAAATCTGCAGTTTTCATTATTTATAGGTTATTATTATCATATTTTATTGGTCTGACTCAATTGAGATCTAATTGTTCTGTATGTGGAACCTGAATTAAAACGATTTTTACACCATTGATAGTTAATATCTTAAGTGTAATTCATCCTTCGGGCCAGATTGGACCCTTTGGTGGGCTGAATTTGGCCCCCGGGCCTTATGTTTGACACCTGTGATATAGAGGGTATATTTTAATATTAATTATGGAAACAGTCAAAGTACTGATGGCAAAGCCACAGTGAGGGGAAATGTCCTGGATAAAGCTGAATGTTGAAGAGATGAGGGTCATACTGATGGGTAAGGCGAGCTGACGTACAGTAGGTGTGTGCGCGCGAATGGGCTGTATGTGGTGTGTGCTTATGGGTGTGTATGTTTATACAGTATGTGTGCTTGTGAGATTCTGTTACACAAGCGGTCAGCCAGTCATTTGCAATACGATCCTTGTGACTGATACCAGGATCAGATGTCTGTTGAAGCAGACACCTCCATTGTTATTTTGAACAGAAGTTATTTCAAAGGACACACGTCAGTCAGCCGAGCAAGTCACAGATGTGTAGTCAGGAGTCATTTTTGTTTAGGGAGGCATTTGGTCAGAGGAAGTGTTTCGAAGTCTAATCTTAAATCTAATGTAGTAGTAGTAGTAGTACCCCCTCCCCAAGGGAGAGGCGAGGGTATTGGTTTTGGTCGATTTGTATGTTTGTTAGCGATAGAGATAGGGAAAATCAGGTAAAATGTTTGAGTGGGGTGTGGTTTGTTGTGCCTGGCGCCACTTGTTTGTTTGTGTGTGTGTGTGTGTGTGTGTTTGTGCATTTGTCTGTTTGTTTGTTAGCAAATTTATGCAAAAACTGCTGGACCAATTTCCATTAATTTTTCGGGAAAGGTGCAAGGTGGTCCAGAATAGATCCGATTAAAATTTTGATGAATGTAGGTCAAAGGTCAAGGTCACAAAAAATGTGTTTTCCCAATGATATGAGAAAGGGCAAATCAGGAATTTCCTTTTCATTCCTGTATACTCAATTTTGCATATAGCCTCTTTTTACTATCACTGTTGATGCATTTTGACATCAGAACCTTGAGGGCCAAATTTGAAGACCCTGGGTCAAAGGTCAAGTCACAAAGGTCAAAATCAAATTTTGGATACAAGTTTTGAACTATTCATCTTGGAGATTTCCATTGAGCACCAAAATGCTTGTCTTTTAATTTTGCATCTTGTGAGTATGGCTTTTGACCTATTGTTGACCAACAAGGTTGGGGGTCACTTGTTCAATACCTAAAAAACTAAAATTGACTATAACGGAAAAAAGAGTAGAAATAGACAGTTATTGTTATTGACATATAAGAAACCTGGCATGGCCTTCAAAATAGCATCATGACCTTTGAATTTGAATTTGACCTTGAAATGTCAAAATCAAGGTCACGTGATTTTAAATGGTCCTAACTTCAAAAAGAGTGATAAGTACTCAGTTACTATTGTTGGCAGATAGGAAACTACATGTAGGCTCCAAAATGTCATCATGACCTTTGACCTTGAGCAACCTTGAAAGGTTAAACCCATAGTCTCACATTTCGAGAGGGAGATGTCCATTAAGAGCTACAACATTTGCGAGGGGCGGGATTTGTTGTGCCTGGCACCACTTGTTGTTATTATTATTAAAAAATCGGATTTCACCAAAAAATCCAAATTGTGCATAAGACCTGCTGTCTGAACATAGTGTAAGATTTATGAGAAAAGCAGCATCCATATGAACTGTACACAGACCAGTTGATATACAGATTTTTTGGGAGAAAATGGATAGTGTGTGCTTTGGACCAAGGACAAAAAATGTCCATCCAGACACTTACCAGTGCCAAGTCCAGAAAGTCACAGTCTGGGGTCAGAGGTCATTTTCATTTCTGTGACACAGCATTAATGTTGAAATGTACATGTAGATTTTAGAACACATGCTACTTTAATTTTAACAAGTCATTCAAAACTACATCACGCGTATTCCAAAGACCAGGCTGAGGAAGAAGAGGCTGTGTATGTAGGACTGGCCAGATGAAGTCCACACTTGAGAATATGCGGAGCATCTTGAAACCTAAAGTGCAAAATAAAGATCCCATACTACACAAATAATGTCTGATTTTATTGGTAGAAAAAGACAAAAAGATACCGGAGTCATTCTGTTACTACTTTATCTCTTCTTCAGACTTTGTCTTTTTAAATATTGTGAAAAGAAATGGGAACATTAGAAAGTATTAAATACTTTGCTGTTCAGCTGTTCTCCAGAATCAAAATTCAGATTGCATTTCATATAGTGAAATGTCAAATACTGTTCTGTTTTGTTGTTTTCAGTCCAATACAGGTCAGATACAACTTTACTAATCACTGTTTTCAGTTTCACAGTTATCACTGCTGTTTTTTTTTCTTTTTAAATTTGGGGTTATGTATTATATTTATAAGGACGTTAGTATAGATTAACACCGCTGTCTTCAGACCTTCTACACATGTTGATCTTATTCAATACCTTCCTTTGCTACAGAGACTCACAACAACTCGTCAGCACTAAACAATCATTAGACAATCAACCTTCAGTAACCCCTCTTCTTGATTCATGATTGATGTGTTAGTATTGTTTCTCTAATTAGAGAGCAGAGCTTTGTGGTGTTCTCTGTACAGCAGTAATTAATGACAATAACCCACTTTTTGTGCGTAAGTGTTTACCTTGAGGGTTACTGCTGTGCTTAATGTACCTTTACACTGTGTGTTCTTTGCTGTTCCACAGGGGTGACCCCAGCCTTGTCAAACTGAACGTAGCCGTAACCTGTGGTTACCTTCTTTATGGTGAGCTATTTTTGTTTTCTGTTGATAATTTCCTCCAGGCTGCTGTGTAGTTGCTCAGCACAGTGTGTATGCTGTACACAGAAAAAGGAGTAGGAAAAACAACTAGACTGACTTGATTGTAGATGCACGCAGCAATGCAGTGCTGTTTTTTCAGATTGAACACCAACTAAAAGCTTTGTCAGCAATAAAAGATGGATGGCAATCTGCATTTTGACAAATTAAAGTTTGTGATCAATGCAACTAATTTCATGCATCAAAAGAAACAATATGTCCTTTTCATGCACTATTTTGTCTGTCTTGTATAAGAAATTGAGGTTGTGTGTGACTCCATTTTTGACATCATGACATTTTTCCATCCTTAAATGCCCTTTTGTAACTTTCCCTCAAAAGCTCGATATATTAATCTTTAGTTGTAGTTAACGCTGGTGCAGCTGCTGCTCTTTCCTTTTATAGGCATTTATGTACACAGTCACTCTCTCTCAACAAACAGTAAACTGTACCAGTTTGCCAGCTTCCTGACCAACCTCACTCCTATTTTTTTCAGACCTAGTACTGCTGGCTTGTAACTGGAACACTATGGGAGACAGCTTTTTTGTCTGTCACCACTTGGCGGCACTCTATGCATATGGATATGTGCTGGTGAGTTTGAATGCACATCATTAGCCATTTTCTGAAGAAAAACTCATGTTAGTGAGTGTTTGATCTACTTAACAATGGGAAGTTGTAGTTTTTCTAAGCCTGTGTTGGTGATTACCTGTGTGTATTTGCAGACACGTGGCGTGCTTCCATACTTTGCCAACTTTCGTCTAATTTCAGAATTGTCCACACCATTTGTAAACCAAAGGTGAGTCAGCAAAGAATATTTGTAAAGAAGGGTTGGATACTATCATCTTCCAGTTACAGTGCTAAAGTCTTGGCTCTGTTTTTAAAGGATTGTAATGAACATGCATAGCATACATTCTTGGTCTTTTTGTTGAGATTTAAATGCATAACATTAACACTCATTATTAAAGACACAAAAACAGACTTAAATGGGTTCTACACCCAAAGGTGGGTGATGAGTATGACCTCTGTTTACACTTAGCAAATGTAGAACTCTCTTTGGCCAACTCTCCTCAAATGTTCTTCAGTAATCCTTTATATTATTATATCATTACAGACCATCCAGATTCCTTCTTTTGACTTGGGTTGTGTTTTTTTTCCCATACTGTTTCTCCAAATATGATTGTATTTGTACCAATTTGTAATCTGAAACTCTCCAGCAAGAATGACACGATGAATCAAAATTTACATTAGCACCTCACATATAATCTCACAACAATCATTCAACAAAAAAAGTAGCTCAAACAGTAAGATGCATTTGAGGTGAATGAAACAGGGTGCAATTCATCCAAAGATGAACCTCATAAAAAATTCAACACTTATTCAGTGTAAAGGGAAGACACACTACCTACCGATTGGGAGAAAACTGCAGAAACACATAAAGGCACTGTTATTCCACAAATATAGATTTATGAACTGTGCCCACATGAACAACCAAACACAGAATTTGGAAGAAATATCCGTGCTGAACTTAATACATATTGTCCCCAAGTTGTATATGGTTTAAGCAAACTTTTTTCTTTTCTTTTTTTTCGTAAAATTTTTTTATGTAGTCGGAGGAAAAACCATTAAAACTGTGAATCATTAATACTGAAAAAAATATTGAACTTTAAGTTTATGGCCATATTGCAAAAAAAATTATGCAAGTTTTGCGTAACCTTTCCTTATACAGTCAAGAATTTACCCACTAAATATATCTTCAATTACAGTATAGTACATTATTGTGTAAATACTGTTAAAACAGAAACCATGGCTGAAGTACTAAGTACATCTACTATTACCCATTCAATTCAACTTGTGTGGAAGATGTGTGAATTTTTTATTGTAGTGTATATGGTAAAAACATCTGTCCTTACAGAACTGTTTTAGTTTATGTACCATTAAAATTGAATGTAATTTTTCAGCTTGACACCGATTCGAACTTGAGATGATGGGTAATAATGAGGTTGCCTCAGTTTTTCTGCTGTAGGTTCTGTGTGTTTTCCCACATACATAAGGATAGAAAGTTTGGAGGACCGAACCTGCCATAATTAAAAATATATAAAGAAATATAAAAATGGCTTGATAAATCCATTTCCGTGCCATTTATTCATCTATTTAGTCTTTATTTATATTTTCCTTCTTTAATTTTTATCCTTGCATTTATTTCTGCGTTGCTTTCTTAATAAATTCATTTCCATACCAATTATTTATCTATTTTGTCCTTATTAATATTTGTCCTTCTTACATTTTTATGCCTGCATTTATTTCTGCGTTGCTTTCTTGGTGAATTCATTTCCGTACCATTTATTTATCTATTTTGTCTTTATTTATATTTGTCCTTCTTTAATTTTTATGCTTGCATTTACTTCTGCGTTGCTTTCTTGATGAATTCATTTCCGTACCATTTATCTATTTTGTCATTTATATTTGTCCTTTCATTTATATGCCTGCATTTTTTTCTCCATTGCTTTCTATTTATATATACTTCAGTATTCCCCCTTTCATATTTTCTCTTTATTTCTGCTTTGCCTATTTATTTATGCGTTGCTTTGTATTAACATTTTCTTTATCTCTTTTCTTATTTATTTCTATATTTTCATCCGGCATCTAATTTTATTTTCATTCATTTTTTTTTATTCATATTCATTCATATTCAGAAAAAAATAAGAAAAGAGAAAGAAAATGTTAATACAAAGCAATGCATAAATAAATAGAGGAGGCAGAAATAAAAAAAGAGAAAATACAAAAGGTGGAATACTGAAGAGAATATAAATGGAAAGCAATGGAGAAAAAAATGCAGGCATAAAAATGTAAGAAGGACATATATAAATAAGGACAAAATAGATAAATAATTGGTATGGAAATGAATTTATTAAGAAAGCAACGCACAAATAAATGCAAGAATAAAAATGAAAGGACAAATGTAAATAAAGACAAAATAGATAAATAGATGAATAAATGGCATGGAAATGGATTTATCAAGCCATTTTTATATTTCTTTATATATTTTTAATTATGGCAGGTTCGGTCCTCCATAAGAAAGAACCATATAGTTGGCATGTAAATACTTAATAATCATGAGACTGTAAAAAGATGTCATCACTTTTTTTACATCATTGCTGGCCTGTCTTCTACTCTAACTTTACATTTCATTTACCTGCAGGTGGTTCTTTGAGGCATTAAAGTACCCCCGCTCACACCGTGTGGTTGTACTAAATGGCGTTGCCATGGCAGTGGTGTTCTTCCTGGTGCGTATTGCAGTCATGCCTTCATACTGGGTGAGCGTATTTGCCACCTTCGGTACTCTGGACTTTGAGCGGCTAGGTTTGGGTGCCCAGGTGGCCTGGATCACCTCCTGCATTGCCCTGGACATCTTGAACACTATCTGGATGTATAAGATCACCCGAGGCTGCTACAAGGTCCTGACCGGCAGTGGGGGGCGAAAGACTAAGGAAGGAGCAGTTTCTGTATCAGACAAGAAGGACCATGTCAACAACCACACAGACTGAAGATGTAGAGCAAAAGAAAAGTAGAGAGATACAACTTGGCATGGAGGGAAGCTGCATGCTCTCCTCTGTCGGAGCCTCAGAGCCCCTCCCACCCCCACCTTTAAATCCCCTGTCCTCAGCGCTTGATCTCTTTGAAGTTGGGTAGCGGACTGGGCTAAGAGTCCTCAGGTTCTGACCCTGACACGGGACAAGGAGACTGCTCTTTGACTCACTCAAAGCACCAGCCTTTTTGCAGTCTCAGATTACCACCCCTCTGGGTGTTGGCTTTCGGTTGCAGATAATACCGTTAGAGCTCACAAGCACACTTTAACCTCCACTCGCTTCTCTCATCACTGTTACTTAGTACCATTCCCTCAGTGTCCTCTCCCTCTCAGCCAAAGTCCAATCCTCTGAAGTGCCTGTGAAAAGACAGGAAAAGCAATAATCGTTGATCAGAAACACCACGATCTTTCATCTGCTGAGCGACCAGAGGCCATTCTCATCATTCTCCGTCCACACGCTAAAGAGTGAAAACCTCTCACATCAAACCCTTGAAGTGTTTGTAAATCTATAGGGCTCTTGTCTTAAAGTCATCAGACCTCATACAAAGAGAAACAAACAGATGAACACCATAATGCCTCTTTGACAGTATCACCTGCTGTGGCCTCCTTGCAACAAGTGGCGTCTGCCTATATCACCAGCCATGCCCCTCCAAACCCCGAAGGATCTGGACTATTATTTGTAATCGAAGAATATTTATGCAGAAGAGAAAGAGACACTCATTTGGGGGACTGACAATCCCAACGGCTCTCTGATATTCTTAGCTTCTCACAGGGTGATGTCGCCTTTTCAGTATTTATCATATGGGCATCACTGCACTGTATTCTGCGCCCCACGCATCCTGTCACCTGAGTTGAACTTGGATTTTATTTTTTGTTCATCAAGCCTTGAGCATTCAAGCTAACATGTCCTTTCATTACCTTCTGCCTCCCTGGGTAGGAATCCACTATTCAGTCTCAGCGTTCAGTTTTGTTCTACCTCTCCCCCTGCCCCGTCAAGGTTTCACCCATTTGTCATGAGTTTATTCTTTAATTTGTGCTGTAAAGAGGGATTTTAATCTTTGGTGATGCCACTGCTTCTGAGGGCTTGACAGACGTTTCTCTGTTTTTCACCCCTCTGGGATCTGTCTGTAGAGCTTTTCCCAGTGGATACAGAGAAGAAAGTGGCATCACTTTTCTCACACAGCTGTCTGCAGCATATATTTCCAGATAAATGACACTATTACACTTCCATTTATCCTCTCTGTTCATAGTCACTGTGTTTACATGCACAATAATGTTCAGCTGTCATTCTGAACATGACAATCTGCTGAGTAAGATAGGTGTCATGTAGATGGTATATCCCATTTGGATATTCTAAACTGGGCCGTTCCTTCTGTCCTTTATATACAGGACATTCAAAGTATGCATCTTGAGGGTTTTTACGAGAGTTTGAGACCTACAGCCCCGGTCAGCAGGTTCAGACCTGGTATTAACATGTCCTTAATGATTTGGTTGGCGCAGATTACATTAAAATGTGACCACATGTATCTTTCCATCTCCTTATGCAAATGAGCAAGCGCAACAGTGGCCTAAAAAAAAAAAATAAATAAATAAATAAATATATATATATATATATATATATACATAGCACAAGGTATGTTAAGTGTGTAGGTATGTTAAGTTTAACAGACAGCATTCAGAACATTTCTTTGCAGACTGAATTCACTGTTAATGAAAGACTTTTAGTGTTTTATTACCTGTTATTCAGTGCATGAGCTGACATTGTGAATGAACGAGTACAGCAGTTGTCAGTATGACTAACTTTGACCATTCCATTTGTTGTATGGTTCTCTTCTTGACCTATACTTTAATCATTATGGAATTTTCAGGCGCTTAAAATATGCAGAGAAATTCCTGTGAATTGTGGCCATTATTTTTTATAATTGATGATGCATCATTGTACTTTTCAAAATTTCCAGACATCTTTGAAACACTTTAATATGTTGCTGTTTAGGACACTGGCTAAATAGATGATGATATTATCTGTCCCAGCATGGACTTGTGTTCACATTGTTAAAAAAAGAATGTGGACGTATGTGTCTCAAACCACTTTCAAAGTGAGTGGACAAATCCCTATACAAATCTCTTGAGTGCGTTAACATTTTACTTTGGAGCTGTCCACTGTGATGTCACAGGATGCATGTAAATGCATGGTCTAAACAAGGCCAACTCTAGTAGAAATTAACAGCAAAAAGAGCACATTTGTGGTCAGCAGGAGAAACACACCTACTTCTAAACATGACAAAACATTTGGGTATCAAGTTCGCTAATGCCAACTTTTTGAAAATGCTGGAAACTGTTCACATCCATTACTGGTGGAAACGGAATAAATCAGAGCATACACAGCTACTCATGAAAAGAAATAATTGTAGAATTTCTTTTATTATCCATGTCAAGTCCTTATCAGGAAACTTGTCTTTTCCAGAATGCATCAAAAAGCTGAATATCTAGTGCATGTAAATATTGTGAGTGTCTGAGGATATGATTGAGGGTGGAAATGAAAGTCTGTTTTCATACATTTACACAGATGTATGAAATTTGCACATATAGGTTCACATATGTACATGTCCCTGCCTTTGCTGCCCCCCCCCCCCCCAACGGTGCTCTTTGTTTTGGATGTCAGCAGAGTTGCTAATAATATGAAACATTTTGATAAACCATTCTGTGAATCTAATTCAACCATCTATTGCTGTCCGAAGTAACCTGTACGTTTTAGTTTTTGTTCTGTATAAATTGTAAATCATGACTATAGAGCATGGTAAGATTACATATTTCTGTGATGCCTTAGTGAATAGTCAAACTAGATGAATAACATCTAAATATTACTTGCATTAATCTAATGCTAGAAAGGGGTTTGCTTTCCAAAACATTTTTTTTGCCTCTACTTAATGCATGGACTTGTATTTTCTTTTCTCCTCTCTTGCATGTCTGTATATATAAATATATACACACACAATAACTTATGCGGGTACTTTCTGCATGTGGCTTACACATTCTTTGTAAGCCATTTTGTTGGTTTTACAAATTGATGAGTTTATTTCTAGTCATACAGTCTGCTGTTGGCAGATGCAAAAAAAAAAACACTCAAACAGAGGTACAAGAGACTGTTTCCAATCCTCCATCTGCTTTAACTACAAGGAGATGATATAAATAGAATCCTACAACGGATACGTTTATACTCTGCTCGCATGTTTACTCCTTTCGCTTTCCTTTCTTGTTGGACAGATAATCCTAATAGTCTGAGAATGTCACTGTTCACTGTGGAACTGTAAAGCACACTCCCCGTGGAGCAATAACTCAGTGATCTCCTGTATTTCTGTCTGTCACCACAGAGGAGGGGCTACAGTATTTTGTGCCTTTTACACAAAAATGGTGGATGTGATGCAGTCTGATTTGGATTAGCATGATTTATAAAACCCAGTGAGTCAGTTTTCCTTTATTATCTCCTCTTTTTTTCCATATGTATACTCTGTGTATACGTTTTTATAATCTACCTGCACAATGACTAATCCGGCCAAGTATTATAATCCAAAGCTGATCCACCTTGGGGAGCCTGTTTTGTGTTGATTATTGAAAACCGGGGTATGTCTTTTTTTTTTTTTTTTTTATTTTATGTGGCAACTGGTTGCTTAATGGCATTCAGATGAGCTTACAGCATCCAAGGTGAATACAGTGCGAATCGGAATCAATTTTTTTGTAACATAAGCTCTTAGTAGATATACAGTAGTTGATGAGTAGGCTAACATCTCACTTCTCTGGCCTCCTGAACTCAAAGCTGTGAATGGTCATAGAGGAAAACTGTAACTCTGTTCAGTCAGGAGACGATTGGACTTGGGTGTAGCACAAATCTTGACTGAGCAGTGTTGCTTCTTGTAGCTGTGCTTTTTGGATGTCTGACTTTAGACTGAGGCTGCCCTCTGGCGCAGTTCTTATGCACAAAATAATAAAATCTATTACAATTGTATCACCCAGTTGGTCCAAGGCCTGGACAAACTGTGGAACCAGGAATTTTGGTACTTCAGGGTTTCTTTTACAGAATAAATTTCAAGACCTGATATTTGTCCTGTAACCCACTCCCAGGGACTGTATGAAAACTGAATGAGTATGTGATGGATGATGTTGATAAGGCTGCTATTATAAGGCCATGCTGCATACTGTTTAAGTACTGAACAACCACGTGGCCTCGCTTTCTTTAGAGGCAAACTTTCATGATAAAATGAACGTATTCTATACAAATCACCTGAATGCAAGTATCAATCCAAGACACACACTTTTGTCCTTTTGAGGTTCATTGTATTGAAGTTTGAAACTAAACAGGTGGTGTTAAGTATGAAGTTTGGTCCATCTCTTCTTGAATCCTTGATTTTTCTTTCTCAGTATAAAATAGGATTTTGTGAACTGAATTTCTGCATCTCAGTCATGACATTTTTGTGATGGTAAAGAATGATTCCACTCCCAATTATGAAATTACAGATAAATTGATCATCAGATGACTTGCCAGAATGACATATTTTCCTCCCGTTTTGTCTTTAATTTTGTCTTTAAAGCAATGCAATTTCTTGTTTTGATCTATTTTTTGTTTCTGGGGATTCTAATGTGAAACGGCCTACACAACACAAACACAGGCCCTCAGGGGTCTTTTTGTCTGAGACAAAACCTTGTGACTCAGATTGTTATTGTCTACAATGACCACTACTAATGATCATGTAATTGTAGTGCTGAAAACTGAGACGTACTTGAAAGTATTGCTCTTCAATAAAGTTGAAGACCATAAAGAGTTGATTGAGTCTGTCTTTTTCTCCTTTAAATTACAGTTTACAGCAGGGGTCTCAAACTCCGGTCATCAAGCATCCCCAGCAGCCTGCTGATGAGCCATGTGGTTGAATCAGGTGTGTTGGAAGAGGGAAACATCTAAAACATGCAGGACAAAACCTTAAAGGGGCCATATTATGCAAAATTCACTTTAAAATGGTTTTCTAACAATAATATCCGTCCCCAGCCTGTCAGCCATTGGAAATATATACATGAAATAAATACACCTATCATGAATTAATTAAATGTGTCAATTAAAATTCAAATACATTAAATAAATACATTGATCATGAATTACTTAAATGTGTCATGAATTAATTAAAACAGCAATGTAACCATATATAATTATTTCACTATTTAATTATTTCATGGCCCCAGTGCAAGAGGGACACAATGAATTTATTTTATCTGTCACTGTGGTTCGTCAACAGACACTAACATCTGATTGGTTCCCCTGCACAGCAAGGCAGGACAAATCAATCCCAGATAATGGAGCGATGCAGAGCCGGTCAACACACTCTGAAACATTAGGTGGCGGTAATGATCTGATTTCCATTTGTTTTGATACGGTTTCCTCTGATAAAAATCAAGAATAAGGAAGATGCATTTATTTACAGATGGAAGTTTTTCTTAGTGATTGATGTTCTGAGGTCAGAGACTGTTGCGATTGGTTCAATCAAGCAACTAATTAAAACAGAGGAGGAAGAAGGAAGTGCAGAGCAGCTAACGGTTCATGAATTTATTATATTTATTATTTAGTTATTTCACTGGAAAATAAACTTACCTTCCCGCTATGAAGAACACAGGGCATTCTTCTATCCACAATGACGATGATCCTAGCATGAACCGTAAACAGCTTGGTGCTTACATCTCCCACGTCTCCTCTGTTTTGACTGGTTACTTGATTGGACCAATCACAACAGTTTCTGCCCTCAGTGAGCAAAACCCCCATCTGCAGTCTTCAGACTAAAGCAATCATTTTGACTAGATCAGTGTTAACCCCGCCCACACCCTTTGATGGGTGAGGTTGACGGATAAAATAAATTCATTGTGTCCCTCTTGGACTGGGACCATGAAATAATTAATTAAATAGTGAAATAATTATATATGCTTACATTGCTATTTGAATTAATTCATGACACATTTAAGTAATTCATGATCGATGTATTTATTTATTTAATGTACTGTATGTATTTCCAATTTTAATGAATTAATGACACATTTAATTAATTCATGATAGGTGTATTTATTTATTTAATGTATGTATTTCTAATTTTAATTGACACATTTAATTAATTCATGATAGGTGTATTTATTTATTTAATGTATGTATTTCCAATTGTAATTAAGTAATGACACATTTAATTAATTCATGATATGTGTATTTATTTATTTAATGTACGTATTTCTAATTTTAATTAATGACACATTTGGGTAATTCATGATAGGTGTATTTATTTATTTAATGTATATATCTCCAATTTTGATTAATTAATGGCACATTTAATAAATTCATGATAGGTGTATTTATATATTTAATTTTGTCACTCCTGGCGCTCCAAAATCATCCAATGCCACAATGCAACACTCTTAAAGGTGCAGCGCCCCCTATCCATAGGGTGTGATCAGAATCACAGTGTTGTGTCCACTACAATATAATGTAAAGTGTGTTTATAAATAAAAACTTGAAAATTATATCAACATATTGATTGTGTTATACAATAATAATAATAAAAGACGCAGTTGATTTTCGTTTTGTTCATCGTTCATTTGTCATGTGAAAGGCAGCTCGGTTTTGTTCTTATTCATGATTCTCGTTTATCGGTCTTTCATGATTCTTGTTTGTGATTCTCATTCATCGTTCTCGTTCGTGATTCTCGTTCATAGTTCTCGTTCAATGATTAGTTCACAGCTCAGGCTGTGTGGTGATCAGTATGTTCATTCTCGGCTCAGTCTCTAGTTCATTTGCCCACAAGAGGGCTATAGCACCACCTGCTGTAAAATGAACAAAATAATTCGATTATTGATTTGTTCATTTTACTGTTCGAGAGTAAAAAATCCGAGTCAGTAAAAGGAATCAAACTTCCTATCACTACATGGTACAAAGCACAAGCCACGCCCCTAACAAACTTCAAATTGACTGTTCTGGGACCTCTAAGACCTAAATGAACCTGCTGAAAAGGAGTATAATATGGCTCCTTTAAATTTTTGTTTTAAAATGCTTTGCACTGTGTTACGGTTTGTAATTAATTTTACTGCTCAAAAATTAAATCCTAAGGCTTAGCTAATTCATGAACTCAGCTAGCACAGGAGCAGCACCGAGGCGTTTGCTCATTAATGTATATAAATATCATTTCACTTACCGAACAAACTGAAGCACAGACTTCTTGGATGGTCTGTTTGCGCAATCAATAGCAGAGTAAGCCATATTTGCCCAATAAGAGCACAAAAAATATCGAAGCACGAATTAACATGAATACTACAAACGCAACCAACAGGTCAAGTTCAGTGAAACAAAATGGCCGAAGTGGTTTAAAGTGAGGCCAAGGCTGAGGCCTTTCCCGGAGCTAGCCACTAACCACCAGCGCTAGCACTGGGAACACTTTGGACACCTATCAATCAAAAGGACACGCCCCTAATTGTAGGTAATTTCAAGATTAAATAACATCTAAATGGATGAGTTATAAATTCACCCCCCGAACAGCTATCATGAAAGTAAACTTGACCTATTAAACCTAAAACGATTTTTTTAACCAGGCTGTAAACACGTTTATTTCTGCTGTGAAGTTGGCCTTTTTAACATGGGAGTCTATGGGGATTGACTCTCTTTTGGAGCCAGCCCCTAGCGGGCCACCAGTGAAGATATCCCTGTTGTAAGGGAAAATCCCAGTGGATCTGAATCCAGAGGAGATATTCCGCGGTGTCACTGCTGACATGAAAGCATTATTCACACAGCCAGGGATATGGTATATGTTGGCTGTTTTACCTGGGTTGGATCTCATCCAGCCATCAAGAGCTCTGTTGTAATAGGTCTTAAATGGACCATACACACTCTTATCCAGAGGCTGCAGGCAATGGGATGTGTGGGATGGAATTGTGAGCACAACAATACCATTTGTTTTTGCTATGTCCAAAGCCTTCAGTGAAATATAGGCTTCGTGGTTATCCAAGATTAGCAGCAATGGCAGGTCAGGGGAGCACTTGGTCTGCTGAACCAGATGTTCAAGGAACATAACAAAGGTGTCTTCATTGATCCAGCCTGATCTGGTGGACGTACCAATTGATCCTGCAGGTGCTCCTGCAATAAAGTGGTCTTTGTATATAACCCTTGGAAAGATAAACATGGGAGGGACTGCATTACCAGTCACATTGACTGCACATACCACAGTCACAAGTTCACCTCTTTCTGCAGATGTGATGGCGCCCACTTGCTTCTTTCCTTTTTCTGCCACTACCTGCTTTGGTGTCTATACTGTTGTTACACCTGGTTCGTCAACAGTATAAATGATGTTTGGAGGGAATATATGCCTGTAAAACAAAGAAAATGGCAGTGATAATAATCAGAATACACTCAATGAAATGATTCATCATATTTACTTAACATAGTTTTGTCAACCGGTTCCACGAAACTAATAATAAATAATAATAATAAACTTTATTTATATAGCACCTTTCATACAAAAAATTGTAGCCCAAAGTGCTTCACATTGATTAA
>JAPTYQ010000029.1:5739596-5762947 GCA_029814465.1 Ostorhinchus cyanosoma
TCCGTCTGTCACACAGTGGTACAGAGAGATCTTTAAAATTCTTCCAATGGAACGTCTTAGTGCCCTTGCTAAGGGTAACTCTAACGTTTTCTATAAAACATGGCAACCCTTATTGGACTACCTGCCTCGGAACATTGCCGAGATACTTTGTAAAGGAGGTTCACATTTTTTATTCAAAGAGTATACTGTGTAGAAACCTAATGCCACATTCACTTGAGCAGGAAATGCACTGACTTTGATTGCCTATAGTAAGGTGTATGCGCTGTGCTGTGCTGTGCTGTGCTGGATTGTGTTGCTTGTGTTGCTGCCGTTGTTGTAGTTTGTTTGTTTGTTTGTTTGTTTGTTTGTTTGATGAAAAGACAATAAATTGCATTTTTTTTTTTAAAGAAAGAGGAAACTCTCAGCCTTGGCGTCCAAAACAGGACTTATTGATGGAACTGAAACACATATACGTATATATGATGCACATATTACCAATAACAGAGTCATTGAGGTTTTCCTGCACAAATAAAGGAGGTTAGATTTTGAATATAAATAATCATTATCTCTGGTGTGTAGGCTATGATGTTTTTTATTTGAATTTTGTATGTTTTAGTCATGTTATTAGATAAATATTGATTCTGAATTGTTCCAGATTATGTACATGGCACAGTTGTGATAGTAGTGTAGAGGTCTGGCGTTGTCTTATCTGGGTGTCTTGCTTTGGAAATGGATTAATGTCCTGGGCCTCCCCCATCCTTACACCCTCCTTCTTGGCAAGGCAAAACTCCAAAAGCCCAGTGAGAATAGAGAAACCTTGTGGAGAACCACAGTGAAGGAGAAATCCACTCCCATGGACAGACTATCGGCTATACATGCACCAAGACTGATGGACATCAATTTATGAATGTAGTTCTAGTCTGCAAAGATGCAGTAGGGTGGGGGCACAAGGGGTCTATTCAGTCAGATGAGACAGGTGAGGGTGAGAGGGTTATTTTCATAAATTTGTGTCTGTAAAAATGGAATACATATTCCGAAAATGATAACCGTACATAGGACCTCCATGTTTCTTTTCATCAACACCAGCCGTCTCTAATTTACCCCATCCCTGACTTTTCTGTCCAATGCCAGCACAGTTCGTCACATGTGTGCTTCTGTTTATAATTTTGGTCCACAAAAAAAAAGTCCACATGTGATCCAAATTAAATAAGCAGACAAAAGGACTTTTCAGGTGTGAATACACCCTCAGTCTTGTCTGAGTTAAGTTGCAGAAGTTATCACTTAACCAATGTTTGATTCAAGTCAGACAGCTCATTAAAGAGGACAATTTTTACTACCCTGAGTCCTTGAAGGAGCAGCACAGCTAGATATCATCCACATATAGAGGATAAACATTTTTAAACCGGCTAATTATCTGACCCAGAGGGTTGAGTTGAGAAGGGGTCTAACTGTAATAAATGGGTAAAAGGTAAATGGATAATGGAGCTCCACAGGGAGCTCCACTTCTCCTCTCAAAATAAAACAATTTTAAACCTTCTTGTAGTTAATATTCATCATAATATTAAATGCTAGGCAGTTGAACAATTCAACACTGTAATCACACAATTGCTTACTCGCACTGTTAGTTCACACAGTCAACTTTTCGCCTTAGCATTAGCTTTAGCAACGAACCTTCACAAAGTGCACACAAGGACCATTTACCAATGCAAACTAACCCCAACCATATCCTAACCCTAACCTTAACCATTTAACACCCAGACCTAACCTTAAGCAGACATGGGAATTTAATCATTAAACTGCTTTGCAAACTATATTAATAATGTAAATATTTTTTAAATAACTTTAACTTTACTTTAGTGCACCAACCTCCACTTCCTGTGGGTTACTTCTTAGCATTAGCCACGTTAGCTGAAGGCCTTAAACATTTTCAGCTTATGCTCTTATTTTTTGTGGTGGCCTTAATTTTAAAGCAAGAGACCTTTTAGGGTAAGCAGCGGCACCCTTAATTGAAAGGTGGATGATGTTTTTCTTTCTTTCTTTCTTTGATGAACCCTATTTAAAAAGTTAAAGGGTTTTTAGGCATATAAAGTTTTACATTTTCAAACTTTTTTAATATAAATATATGATTTTTTTAATGTTGCTCAATTTTATTTTGAGACACTTTTTGTAGAAGTCTATTTATTTGAGGAGATTATTTTATTTTTAAAAAATCATACAAGTTTGTTTTATTTCTTTGTACAAATGTATTTTTTATTAAAAGTTTGGGGGTTTTAGGACATAGTTTTTTTCATGCAAGTGTATTTATTATTTTTTTTATTTAAGGGGTGCATTTATTTTTCAGATACTTCTTTTTAAATAAATCACAATCTCCTTTTTTCTCACAGTGGATAATTTTTGGGCTAATGTGTGTGTGTGTGTGCGTGCGTGCGTGCGTGCGTGCGTGTGTGTGTGACTGGATGTGACAGTGGTATAAGTGAAGTCAAACGCATCCGTGACTCGGCTGAAGGTGGAAAAAATGACACTGATTACATATAATACCCGAGCGGTGACATCACTCCCCCAGATGATGAGGACGCTACTCTCGGATTGGCCGAGCACATTCATCCAATCAGAGAGCAGACACATGGGAAGAGTTTAAAACAGATTCAGAATAGTGTCGGAGAGTTGTCCAAACGCTTCACCACCAACATCATCACCAGCAGCAGCAGTAGCAACAATAACAGCAACAGCACGACGACAAACCAAGAGTTACAGAAAGATAGAGAACAAAAAAACCACGGATTCGCTCGGGACTGTTTTTGTACGTGCGTCCTCCCTGTCCAGTTAGAGAGCTGCTGTTAACCTGCATCTGCGCTTTTTCTTCAAGCCCTCCTCTGCACCACTGTAAATAAACAGGATGTCATCGCATTTCAGGAGCGGTCCAGCCTTCGGACTGTCTGCGGAGGTCAAGAGCAAGGTAGGTCCTGATGGATTTAGATAAGACCTGGTAGCTTTGGTCCACCATGAGCGGGATTGTGGACACTGTGGAGGAGGGAGCAATGTAGTGATGCTCAGAAAACATTGAAACTGCTGAAACTTATGTTAACTAAAGCTGGTTAACATTTTTGTTTACCTGGTTGTGGTTCCATCTATGGTGCTTCACTGTCTGCTTCAAAAGTAGGACATCAGAGCATCCCTGTCCGTCACATCACATTCTTTAGTTTGATCGCTCCGGTGTAAACAATATGAACTAAACTATAATGTCCCCATCTAAAAGTCTCATCATTCATGAGTAATTTTTGTTTAAAGATTGAATCCTGGTCTTACAGTCTTAACTGTCTTTAAATATAATGCCCCCATTTCACAGTAAATGAAAACTAAATCTCATGGCACTAAAGATAAGCCAAATATTCCATAAATGTTCAGCAGATGGGAACTGCATCTTTGCGCTAACTCAACCATTCCCAACTGACTTTCTATTTTAAATATTCCTCTAGGGTGTGTAGTCAAATAAACCTCTATAAATTTGCATGTTTTTAGTATTAACCTTCATTTCATATTTTAACATCTGAATGGCTCATGCGCTGTTCTGTCTATTGACATAGTCATCGTCATACAATTGTATCTAAACAATTTTTAAAATGTGTTTTTGTCTTGTTTGTTGTTAAATATGACGCACAGACTAGATATGTTGTCGTAAATTGGCTTACTATATGTTTCCACAAAAATTTTTTAAATAGGAATATCTTGGCCTGTGCTGTCATCAAACTGACCTAAAAGGATGACATCTGTCCAAAAATGCTCCTTTAAACTATGTCAGACTGAGACTTCAGTAAGATGCATAATGTGACACAGTCAGGGATCTTCAGTCCAGTTGAATTCCACATTTTCATGAGAAACTCACTCTGGTCTGGTTGGACACACCTGCCTTTTGATAACAGATCCCACAGTGAGGGAGGTGTTTGTTTTTGGATCTCAAAGTAGGTCTTAGTGGCCAAATTATTTGTGTGATTATGAAGGGTCAAGGCATTAGACTGTGAGGGTGCAGAACAATATGTGTGCTCTCTTAGTCTTGTGTTACTTGGTCATTTACAGTAAGACGAATATGAATATGAATATGTGTTTTCTCTAGGTCCTGTGTGTGTGTGTGTGTGCGCGTGTGTAAGGAAAGGTGACATGCTGTGACTGTCCCAGTGCCCAGATCATCATCATCATTGTCCAAGGGATAGGCCTTTTCCTTGAATACTGCCATCGCTCATCACTTCTTTAATATCAGACTCCATGCTCTATGTGAAAGCCACATTCCTTTCATTGCAGCTATTTAACAGTCAGTAAAGTCTTAGTCATTCTTGCAGGATTTTTTGTTTTTGGCATGAGCCTGGCTGTTATTTTGTTGCATTCAATTATGTAAACAAAGGAGCAGAAACTCCATGCTGTGAGAAGGTAACAGCCAGTTCACCCAAGGGCTTTGTGGGTCACATTATAGAAAGGCAGAGATGGTTTGAAGAAAGAAAGGAGCATGGATGTGGCAGGGTAGGAGTAACAGGTAACATCAGGATAATCTAAATTGCCTTTTAAGGAGTGACCGAGGCTCTGACTTGGAATTTGAGAAGTGTCCTCACTCTAAACAGTTTACATGGAAGTCATGGAAGACAAAACACTGGTCTGACAGAACGCAGGTGCACGAGCATGGCTGATAGATTGGGGAGACAAACCAGTGCCAAGAACTCACACCAAGGATCTATTCTGAACTCTAATTATGTCATAATGATGTCATTTCAGTACTATCCATTTGTTTGTGGGATGGCATTTCCGTTTACCAATTACGAACACCCCAAGATATGCACAGTCATGGTGTGTCCTCTGTAGTCAGACCTCACATGGTAATGTGAAATTTTACAAATAGACTTTAAATTTGACATATGCATATAGACAAAGGTGATTTATTATTTAAGAATGTGAGGGTGTTCTCTAGATTTATGGAGGTCTTTAGTATTGTGGTGACTTTTTCTGTTCTTGAAGAAAAACAGTGCATTTGGGTGAGCATAATTTTGATCCAATATATTTTTTTATAATCTTTAAAAAATAGGCCAAACAAATCTTTATGTTGATTAAATATGTGTCCAATTTCGGGAATAATGGATGAGTCCTATTTTTAAAGTAAGAGTTTGGGGTATTATGGTGTCTATTCTGGTAGAGAAATCACAACAGAGCTTTTGTGTTTCTTAAGCAGCTCAAAAATAAGTGCATTAAAATCTGAAATGATCAGAAATATCTCAATAAAGAATTGTAAAGATGTTTAATCTGTTTTCAGGATTATAAAGAAGGGTTTACATGTTTGATACATTGGTTCTGATTCATTACTATGCTTAACTGTGTGGGTTTACATTATTATTGGTATGCTTATCTGCAGAACGACATTAAAAATCCATTTCTATCTGTGTCCCTAAGCTTTACAATGAAAAATAACAACACTGCTAAGTCCTGTCCTGAACTTAAATCCCCCTGCAGGTCCTGTCGATATTGGCCTGTCTTTATCAGACATGGTCCATCCGTATAGTCGACTTGCTGTAAAAGGGCAGATTCTGGAAAACCAGAGAGGGAGGGAGAAATATGAGCCAGGCCAATCGGAGGAGGAGAGCAAGAGCGGGGACAGTCAAAGAACGGGGAGAAGGAGGGAGGAGTGTTTGGGAAAGCTATTTCTCCCAAGTTTGGTGTGGTGAACTGGAAGCTCTGCTATCCCTGCTGCTTTGAAATGCATATTTGTGTTGGCTACTGATCCCAGACTGTGAGGACTTATCTGTAGAACATTAAGGGGACAAGGGTGTGCAAGCGGGTGTGTATGTGCACATGTGAGGAGGGGGATCAACTTCAAAGCCCCCCTCTAGAAATTCAAAGTATTAGAGAGAGAGCCATTTCTTATCCTGCTTTCATCTCAAAGTATTTTTTATTATACAATAAAACATTGAAATTCCAAAAGGTTGAGTGAAACCAGTTATTTTGGTATCTTAAAACCAAACAACATAATCATGATCAGAGATAATATATCCTTTGGAGATGTGTTTGTGTTCATGGACTTTAAATATTCTAATTAAGAATCATGCTTTTGCTGCCATATTGTGGACAATATTGCAATGTACTTGCATAGTTATTAACAGAACTGCACAAATTATAAATCATTTTGCGAAGTTTATTTTTTCAGTTCCCATAAACGCTTAATGCAAAAATAAATAATCTACCTACTACCATTCAACAACCACCATAACATACATATAGCCCTAATGATTGTGGAGTTCTGTTTCCTGCTTTTATTTCTAGGATTTTGCCCACTTAATGTTTGAAAGGGTCACACATTATCTTCCAAGTCTGTCCTCTCCAAATAATGTTCCCGACAGCAACTTCCTGGGAAGTAGTATCATTTATAGTCAAAGTACAGACATTTTCCACTGAGTACCATTTGCTGTTTATTTATTTATTTATTTATTTGAAATAACCACAAGCAGAAAGCATGACAATAAATGAATAATCTTGATGATTCATAGATGCATTTATGCTATAAATCTATATTTTCCACATAGAGGCAGGCCAGATTTTTTTCTGAGCAAAGAGGAGACTTTGAGTAGATAGTAGTCTTTTACAGTAAAAAAAAAAAACAAAAACTGATGTGTGTTAGCATTTGAGTTGTTGGTTTTATGCATCTGTTAGTTGTTGACCAGTGTTGATAGTTAACATTTATCAGTGGCTATGTTTCCATAAAATGTGAATAGAATTTGAAGTCGGTGGTGCTACAGACTATGTTATGTACAGTATGGATGTAATAAACAGAGCAGAGTACTCTGTTCCATCTACAATGCCTGTCATATCACAGGAATAATTCAGTCTCCTCATCAGTCCACACCACCAGTAGATTATTGTAAAATCTTAGAAGAAGCAACAAACAGCTGATTAGTCTCATTTACTCTGTCACAATTTATTTAAAAAGGTTTCAACAGTGTTTCCATTTCTGCTATGCACATTTACTCTTGTGTGACAACAGGTAAAATTTCCCTTGAGCAAGTGAAAAAAAAAAACCCTTTTGTTAATATATTTTTTTCTGTTTTTCCATAAACATTTTAAAATGCACATTATATTTATGGGAGCACACTTTTTATTACGGCCAACACTTTGATGCTATTCCCTAATATGTATCAGGACTGAGTTGAAGTTGGTCTCTCTAAAAATCTAGGTATTATGGCCATTCCTAATGCAAGTATGGATCCGAGGGAGAAAACTAAATTCCTTTTTTTTCTTCATGGTGTCACGATTCGAGTTTTGGAACCCCCGTTTTACTTAGTGCTGATTTATTATATTTCTGGCTGCACTAGAATTACTGACCTGTGATAAAATACACAATAATTTGAGTTGTCCCCAGTAGATTTTATATAGTTTTGTTCTTGTGTAAACTGTATAAGGAGTTGAAATACTATATGTTATGAGAATAAATTACTGGTCTTAACATAAACATATAAAAGTCATGATGCTGTTCATGAATTTTACAAGAATAATTGATCATTAAAGACCGGAGTTGATTAGTTTTAACAAGGGGGTGCTCCGTTTCAATAAAAAAAAAAAGTCTAATGTGTTGTTTGACCTCTGACCTTTGCTATGCCTCCGGTCTCAGCTGGCAGGAAAGTATGACCCCCAGAAGGAGGAGGAGCTGAAGCTCTGGATTCAGGAGGTGACGGGCAAGAGGATAGGGGACAACTTCATGGAGAGTCTGAAAGATGGAGTCATCTTGTGCGAGTGAGTGGAGGACATTGATTCACTGAAAGGATGTTTGCAGCGCAGAAACCTTAAAGCATATTAATTTCTTTACTACTCAAACCTCTTGCAATAAATGTGTCTTGAAAATCCACTGTCATCTTTCTTTTCTGTAGACTTGTTAATGTTCTCCAGCCCGGTTCTGTGAGAAAGATCAACCACTCCAGTCAAAACTGGCACCAGGTAAAGCAGCAGCTCTGTGGAAAAACAGAGTTTTCCAGAACATGTGGAACTTACTGTGTATGTAGTGGCACTGACAACACAGAGTTTATTTACATTCATTTAGTTGCTACCATCCCAATGAACCTCATTTCAGCATGTTATTTATTAGCCTTTTACAGGGCTACAAACACAGACAAATGGAGCTTTTAAGGTTTTATTGAAGCTTGAGAAGTTAGCTGAAAATATTCATTGTCATGTTAAAGATTTTTGCAGAGGTATAGGTGGAAACAGTAAAATGCATCCTGTGCCCAGTGAGCTAAAGGGTGAAACAGGGGGATTCTAGTCCAGCAGTACACCATGAAACATGCCATACACACCAAATACACACTTCTCCTCTAATTTCATTTTCTGTTTGCTTTCATCCTCAGCTGGAAAACATAGGGAATTTTGTCCGTGCCATTACAGACTATGGCCTGAAGCCACATGACATCTTTGAAGCCAATGATCTGTTTGAGAATGTCAACCACACTCAAGTCCAGTGCACACTCATTACTCTGGCTGGAATGGTACGAGCAACTCTATACACACATCGCACTGACATTTGTTGCAGGACAGGCTCATGTATAATTGCCCAAGAAGTGTAATCAACAAACAATTGAAAATCTAGGAATCATTTTTGGCCAACAGACATCATCATCTTACCTATGTGACCTCTTTCTGATGCATGATGATGGACAATGAAGCAAGAGAGTAATAGAAACAATATGGGTTTGAAAACTATTCCCTTACCACCATCTTCCTTTCTATGCCACCTTTCTCTCTCTTTCCCTCATTTCAGGCCAAGTCCAAAGGTTTCCACTCCAAGTACGACATAGGAGTGAAGTACGCAGAGAAACAGAATCGCCGCTTTGCCCCAGAGAAGCTCAGGGAGGGACGCAATATTATTGGTCTGCAGGTCAGACACTGCCTAAAAGACCTAAATCTGCTACCACCTGTCCACCTTTTGGATGACTAATGTACTAACAGAAAAATGTGAAATCCATGAACATAGGTGTAATCTCTTTTTGTGGCAATGTTGTCACCGCTGTTTCCAGATGGGAACCAACAAGTTCGCCAGCCAAAAGGGCATGACTTCTTATGGCACACGGCGCCATCTGTATGATGCGAAGATGGGCATGGACAACCCCATGGACCAGTCGACTATTAGCCTACAGATGGGCACCAACAAGGGAGCCAGCCAGGTGAGGATGGACTCACATTTTCCACTAAAACAATAATCTGTTCTTCATTTGCTCATTGAGTATCCAACAATATCATGTAAAAATGAACAATCACAATGCCATTTGTTAAAACTGTAAATAAAGTGAATGGTTTTCTCCATACTGTAAATATCAAAAACTGAATCAGACATACATACTGCATCTTTGGATCCTTAGCATTTTTGTTCCTATAGAACAGGGGTGTCCAACTCCGGTCCTCTAGGGCTGGTATCCTACATGTTTTAGATATTTCCCTCTTCCATCACACCTCGAAGCCATTACATCGTTATCAGGCTTCTGCAGAGCTAGATGATGAGCTGATCATTAATGGAACCAAGTGTGCTGGAAGAGGGAAATATCTAAAACATGCAGTATACCGGCCCTCGAGGATCAGGTTTGGACACTCCTGCTACAGAGAATGTCGCAGTATTTTCTGCTTTAAATTAAACATAATAATAATACTAATAATAATAATGGATTAGATTTCTATAGTGCTTTTTTGGGCATTCAGAGCACTTTACATTATTGACCCATTATTCATTCGCTCTCTCATTCCCCCTTTGGTGGTGGTAAACTACACCTGTAGCCATAGCTGCCCTAGGGCAGGCTGACAGAAGTGTGGCTGCCCATTCGTGCCTACGGCCCCTCTGACCACCACTGAACATTTATACGAATTCATACACCAGTGTGAGTGGCACTGAAGGTAAGTTGGGTGAAGTTTCTTGCCCAAGGACACAACTGACAGACTAGGATAGAGCAAGGATTTGAACTACCTCCTGAGCCATGGCCACCCATCACTGACACACATACACAGGAGTAAACAATTTTTTTTTTTAAAGATATTCGCAATTTGCGGATTAATGTAAAAAGGAAATGTAAAAATAGACAAAGTAGGACCAGAACAGTTACAATGCACTGTACAGTATTTATTTCCTATTTTATAATTGTATATTATATTTATACATTTACCTGTTTGAAATAAATATATAAATACTAATACTGCAACTACTAATAATGATAATAATGATGATGTTAACAAAATCTTATTAGCAAAGTCAGGTAGTTTAAATTATGATAGCATCAAAACAACTCATTTTCAGAACCTCTAGTATTTACTATACTTGAGGTTCTGAAAATGAAATGGATATAACTTTAAGCTCTGTACATTTTAAACGGATAACTACACCCTTAAAAGGCAAAATTCCTGAGATGGTACGATAGAAGTAATGGAAATAGTCAAATTAACAAAAAATAAACTGATAATTTATGTGTGGTCATGGTAAAAGAACATGAGTATTTCTTCTGTAATTTCAATATAGTTTGGTGCTTTGGAAACTATTCTGCTTTTGTAGTCACTGTTGGCTGGCTAATGTTGAAAATAAGTGCTATCCAATAGTAGTGGTTCCCATCACTAAATGAATTCAGTGGAAACGGCAGGAACATGTCATGGTTTTTAACACAATGACTTTGTACTTACAAGTATTATCTGTAGATTTAAATCAAATCCAATTTTTTTTATATAGCACCAAATCACAAACGAAGTTATTTCATGACACTTTACATATAGAGCCAGTCGAAACCAGACTCTAATTTACAGAAACCCAACAGAATTCTCCAGGAGAAAACACTTTTGACTGGTGACAGTGCCGAGGAAAAATTTAACAGGCAGAAACCTTGAGCAGACCCTGACTCCAGGGGGATGACCTTGACCGGATTTACTAATAATATTCAGTTCTTAAGAGGGTTTGAATAATATAAGTAGCTGTCTAATGTTGTAACAAAATCCATTGTTCTTGTTTTGTTTCTCCCAGTCTGGCATGACGGCCCCAGGAACAAGGAGACACATCTTTGACAAGAAACTAGAGCTGGAGAACTGTGACACCACCACCATCTCTCTGCAGATGGGCACCAACAAAGTGGCCTCCCAGCAGGGCATGACCACTTACGGCCTGCCTCGCCAGGTCTACGACAACAAGTACTGCACCAACCCCACTGAGATGTACTACAACAACGGGAGCGAGGTAGAGTTCGATGGCTACAACCAGTACTCTGACTAAGAAACCCACAGACAGCCTGACCCTGTTCTCTTTCCACCTCTTTGCTTCCACCTTCAGACAACCAAACACAACTGTTTTTGTGACAAGCAGACTGTCATTTAACACTGATTGATGTCTTTGTTGTCTCCTGTCCCCATTGTCTTAGAAATAGAATTTTTGCTCTTTGGAATTTGTTTTGAGTTTCCACGAGTAAAGAAAAGTGTTTACACTGATCAAAATTTTCATGGAGTGGCCAACTTCTTTATTTCAGCAAAGATGTCTTTGCTTTGAAGAATTAAATTCCATCCAAAAGTATTGAAACAGTTCTCAGAAGTAGAGATTTAATGACATTTGCTATTTATAGTTTTTGTTTTTTACAGCTTTTATACATGCATTGTAATTATACATTTTTAACTGTTGCCACTTTCCTCACGTCCCTACCCTCGCAATCCAGTTTGGACACTGATGAAGCAGAATATGAAAGTTCCTTGAAAGGAAAGCACATGACTGTCTTGGTGCTAATGAACTTTGACCCAATTTAAACAGAGTCCATGTTCACATTGGCACTCTTGCAGGCCTGTAAGATTCCGCTCCTCAGGAGGATCACAGAAGAGCTAGGGTCATCTGACTGACCGGAGTGGATGACGCAGGGGGACTTGTAGCTTTTGTGCAAAAATTTGAGTGTCTGCGCTGACAGATTATTAGTTTTGTTCACAAGGTTGTCAAATTAGCCCTGATACTATTATGCAGGACTAGGGCTGGGTATCATTAAAAACCCCTCAGTACTGGTGCCTATCGCTGGACTAAATTGCACTTTTCCCATTTTAACTAAAAAAAAAATAAATTATAATGTACACTGTAGCAAAAATATCTCAATCTCTTAATTTCTCTCAGCCTATTTATTTCTCACATGCTCTCATAACATATTAATAAAAATATATAAGACATTTGTGCATGCAGCATGATGCTTATGAGATTATCAGATGAGACCAGTTTTTCCCATGCTCGATATTACCTAATTATTTCACTCAGTGCTGAGGATTGAAGTCCAGTACCTAGCCTCATACAGGGCTAATTTAGCCATTCTGTGTGCAGCTTATGTTGATTTTTTTTTTTTGTGAGAATTATGTTAGAGTAAGATATTTCTTTATTAGTCCCACAAGGGGAAATTCCAGAGTAGTTGAGGGATCAGATGTGATGCAATGCTTTTACAAAGTAAAAGAGTAAATGCAGGTGTTATATCCAGATGTAGGACAACATTTGAAATTAGGGTAGGCACAGACACTAGTATTTATGTAATAAGTCCTGTTGTGTTTTGCTTCCAAGTCGCCTTATTCATAGGTCCTATTCGAGTGACCTTTGGCTTAAGTGCTGTTGCGCTGTGGCTTCTTCACCATGTGCAGTAAATGGCAATAAATCAGACCCAGGTGCAATGTGAATCATGCCACACACACAGATGAAACATTTCTGCATCATACTGTTGACCCACCGAATGTCTTGAATGTAATATCATTGTAGGTTAGAAGTGCCACTGGTGTTAATAGGATTAATTTCCAACATGGTAGAAGGCAAAAACATGTTCCATTAAAGCCTCAACATTTATATTGTCTTTGAATTATGAGATATGGTAAAGTCAGCCAATACATTTAATCTTTCAGTCACTGTCCAAGAGCTGCTGTAAGCCATGGCTGATGGTGTGTAGTAGTACGTGGTAGTGTTGAAAAACTTTAAAAGTGGTGAAGAAGCACATTTACTGTATTTTAAGCTCATTAAATATATGAACATTTCTTTAACCAAATTAAATGTATCATTACTACCCTGTAACATCAGAATGGCAACAATGTTAAATATTATTTCACCGTAATGTTATTGTTTCAACGTTGTTTGAACCACATGGTGACTAACCTCTTGGGTTTTTTTCTATATGCCTTTCACTAAACATGACATTTGTGCAATAAAAACACTTCAAAAATGTAATTGTGAATTAATTTTTTTTTCTTGTTATGATTGCCTCAAAATACACTGCAGATGTGAAGTACACAAAGTAGTGTAATAGAAATTACATGATCAGGATTTTAAAAAAGAAAAATCTTTGCAGTACAAATATAGTCCAAAAACATTCAAGAGGCCAAAAAACAAAACATTAGTGCATTGAACAGGGTTGAACATTTTACAAATAAAAACAACACAGGTGCCATGACAATGGACTAAATACAGTCCTGTAACAACCTAAACAATACAGATGTACCTTTTTTTTTTTTGTTTTCTCCACACAAAGAATACCAACTGAGGATATAGAATGTTTTACACTTATAGAAATGTCACACTTACATTAAAAAGTAAATTGTAATTATATGGCAGTTTTGTCCAGAGGAAAAAAAAAACATTTCACATGAGCTGCTGTGAGGTATAAGGGCATTGAGAACTGTGACAAGGCAGTTTAGGACATTCTGGCCCAGCCAAAGGAAGGTGTTGCACTTAAAAAGCTGCTTTAGCAGCTTAAATTTGACCTGTAACACACGCTGAACATCATGCAACATTTTGGAAGCTCAACACAAATTTAGTGGACCAAACATAGTCGAGATAAGTGAAGTGAATGAGTTTAGGGAGAAGGTGAGGTGTATGAAAACTACTGATTGGCTGCTTCACAGGCGTCAATCCAGTCACTGTAAACATCCACTGGCTCGGACAGGTCTGTAGAGGAACAGTTAAGGTAAACATTTTATATGCACAGACACTACATACCACTATTAATAAACACCTTGGCAGATGGAAATATTTCACATGTACAGAGGGAGAGGTGCCAAATGAACATACATTCTTTACTCAATCATAACTATAGATTCTGTATGCAAGTGGTCATGCAAATAGTTAGCTTTGTTAATGCAGTAAAAGTAAATGAGTTAAGTCTCTGAAATGCACTCACAGTATAAAAGTGAAACGTTGTGGTCTCAAGGACATTCCGACTGTGTGCATACTGTGAGCCTCAAATCATATTATTGTGAAGACTATCAATCCACTGTAACTTCAAATTTACAAAAAAAAAAATTAAAAATAAGATATGGTTCATTTTTATATTCATGGCTGCTTTATTTTTTATGTTTTCATCTTATGCGTCATTTGTCTTTTAAGGCTTTTATTCCATTTTCATTATATTGTGTGTTGTTACATCTTTTATCAGTTTACACCTTTTACTTTGCAATCTTAAGTTGTTCCCCTGTAATGTAATTTTCATCTTGCACATCTTTTCTGATTTTCATCTTTGTTTTACTTCATTCTAGTCTTATAGTATCTTTAACATGTTCCTCCCCTTGAATAAGACCTTGTATTGCACACACTTAATTTTGAATTTGTTTTCCTCTTGTTTGTCATATCAGATATGCACTGATGGATAAGCAAAGGTATGGTCTATGATTACATCATTGTCCCATTCTTTTGGATACAAATAAATCTTGATGTTGAAAAGACGTGATGAAAAGACAAAAATAACTGATAATCCATGAAATGCTATATAATTAAAGTGAGAAGCCTGTTTTGAACATGCAAAGAATGCCAAAAATATTGGTACTAAAAGACAAAAAAGTCAGAAATATACATACTGAAAACTATAATGCAGATACCTGAAAACTCAACTTATGCACACTAGCCACTCTGCAAACATAATGTCAGGTTCAAAGGATACAGGTTATAGGAGTCTGGAACTCCTCCAAACAAACACTGCATGATATAATTCCTGTGTTGCGGGTTCGTTCCCTGGAAAACAGGTATTTTATTAGTCATATTCAAAATGCATTGTTGTGTAAATTAAGTACTGACCTCAACTCACATTTTGACATCACAGGACTTCTCGTGGTTACAAAACGGGCATGTAAACTGGGTGTCCAGGTTGCCGGTCATTTTTTTCTTGGGAGGTGGTTTTCTCTTCGACTTTCTGCGCCCCATTTGTTAAGTTTTATCTCTGCAGGAGAATCAAAAACAACTTAGGACCAAGATTGTTAATTTCATTGATTGATTCATTCATTCATTGTTCGCTTCATTGATTTTGATCACTGATCAGGAATGGGTGGCCCTAGAACAGCTACTAGTACGTAATCGACTACTGTCGGCCTCCACTTTCAATAGCGTAAACCTTAAACATAATTTTAATCAGTATTAACTCCCTTTTTTCCACTGCTCATCTGCGTCTTAGCAGGTAAAAATCGCGAGACTAACATGTGTCGAGCAGATTTAATTTCGTCAGTATTGTTTCCGAAGCGGTTTTGGGTTATTTTTTTACTTTTAAACTGTTGAGAAAACCTTCTAGTTTTTCCCAAACACAACAACTAACGTTTGTGGGGAAAAACACACACAAAGCACCAATAACTACCGTTATACGTTAGCCTGCTAACTCGCTAACAACTGCTTAGCATGAAGGATGAGAAAGCCCCTACGCAACATGAAGAAAATGGTTTTCAAAGCAAATGTGGAGGTGAGCGACAGTATTAAATTGCATGTTTTATGTGCACTTGAAAGCAGTTCTTTCCATTTGCATAACGATGTGACAGTTTACTTACTGCACGGACGACTCGAGGATGCTCTGTGTTCAATTCGGTCCGGATGCTGCGGCTCGATCTGGCCGCATCCGATTGGTTAGTTGGGATGTTAATAGGCTTGTGATTGGTCCAAAGGGGAGATTGACATATGTTACTGTCCAATAGAAACTTCTGTACAGTAAGCTAACGCCCTCCACCAATTTAGAAAAGAAACCAAAAAAATAAAATTTTTAAAAATAACCCCAAAACAAAAGACACTATTAATCAATGACTGACAAATAATTATCCTACTCATTTATTTCTTGTCCTTAAGCAAATTATATATATATATAGGCTATACATTCAGAAAGTCTTTAGAGATGTTGTCACACCCAAACTTGCTTAAACCAGAGCCACACCAAAACCATACCCATGCATGATTCAAAGAGATCCTCAGACTGCCTGCATTCGTGGGCTGCCTTGACTAATAAACAACATTTTTTAACAAAGATGGTTAGACACTTTTATGCTGAGAAGCTTAAAGAAGCCCACTGATGAAAAGTTTCTTGTGAAACTTTGGGCCACATCAGGAGGATCATAAAGTTCTATGTGTGTGTCCTGCTGTGTTGCAGTGCCACAGACATAGATGAAAACCCCTTCAAATAGAAATACTGTTCTTGTGGCTGCCAAAGAAACCACATAGCTCTGATGAAGTAGAAGATAGAACTTTTGAGAACTCAGAAATGAGACATTATAGATGTGTAAAATAGAGATGGCACTACATCTCCATTTGGAGTCCAGAGAAAGACAATGGAGGATTTTCAAATGAGGCAATCAAAATGCAGACTTAAAATACAAGCCATTTTATGTATCTATTTATAATAGACAATGAGATGGATGGATATACCAGGTGTGTGTCTTCATGTGTAAATTCATACACCTACTGCATGATCTTACTGGTGCATTCCAGGATTTCTTCAAGTTTTCTTCAGACATTTGCAATTGCATACATAATCATCTATTTCTGTTTGTGTTCATTTTAATCAATATCTACTTTAAGATTATTTTTTTTAAAAAAGGAAAAAAACATTTGAATACACATTGTTTTTCATACTTTTTTTTAGATATGACTTTTTTATTCCAGATATTATTCTGACTTTCTAGTGCCATATAAAGATTTGAGGGCACCACGGGTGACTTTGGCATCTACTCTTCTACCTGTATGATTTCATTTAATCATTTAACACTCACCACTGCAGTCTGTGTGCTCTCTTTACTCTCACAGACAAACACATTGGTTTCGGTTAACTTAAAAATAATAATAATAATTTGCAAAACTCCATCATATCTTTACTCATTACACAACATCCATAAGCTCAGTCATGTTCTTTTTTCCAGCACTTTCATCAACTTCGTCATCCCAAAATTCTGCACTACCATTGGTGGCTCATCATTTTTCATCATCAATTTTCTGCTGCTTATGACTGAAATTACCATAATTTATCCCACTCTCTTTAAATCTAGTGATGGCAACATTTTACAACTGTTGCACCTATTCTCAACTATTTTCGTTTTATACACGTCCTTGTCATGAATTGTGCTGCTTTACAGAGTAAGGAACAAGCAAAACACAAGTAATATTATGTAGCGTTTTATTAAACATCAAAACAAGCAGCTGTGTAGGAGAAGTAATCAAGTATATACTGTATATATATAATGTGCTATTTTATTCTCACTAGTGGTCTACTACAACATTCATATTCTTGAAATGAAACAAATTGTTATTGAGCTTCACTATACTTCATCGTTTGATTTCCCACAATGATTCCCATTATTATTATTATTATTATTATTATTATTATTATTATTATTATTATTGTTAATTATTCATAATGATTTCCTTTTATCCTTTTGCGTTCAAATTAGTTCCTATAGTTAGATAATTTGAGTCTAAGACAAACTAGTAGGTGGTCTGTGTAAGTAAACAAACCCACGAAGAGATGACAGCGCTGAATATCAGTGTTTTTCTCTCTGCATACTATTGGTCGGTCTGGTGCGAGGGGTGGGGCTTGTGTGAAGATTAACTGAGTTGAGGAAGTGGATCCGCTAATGTGAACCCTGGATGATTTCATCGTTATTCACTTAGATTTGACTATCATTGTTACATAAAGAAAAACGGAGACGTAAGTGCGCAACCGGGTACGGGTTGTAGTGAGTGGTAACTCTGTGGTGGTCATAGAAAACTTGTGTAACTCTCCTTTAGCTCAGTGGGTAAAGCTGGTTAGCCTGTCAGGTCTGAACTGGAACATGACTGACTAGTTACAGAGGATTCAGAGTTAATTACAGGCGTTTCACTGTATTAATACAAGCATTAGTCGGTGTCAAGAATTACGGTATCAACAGAGTTTATAGCCTGTGAATTCTGAAATGTATTTTCTCTGCCCTTGCCTTCTTATCTAACTCTTATCAGGTCCCACCAGGCTGAGTCTGTTTTTTCTTAACCCGCTACTAGCTGACTGTGTTTATTATGTGTTTGTGTAGTTTGGACAACATGGTAACGGAGGGGGAACCCACAGACTTGGTCAAAGTGCTACACCTGCTGGTGCTGTCTTTCACCTGGGGCATGCAGGTCTGGGTCTCCTTCATTGGAGGTACGAGTGGTGTAAGCTTCACTTAAACAGGATATTTTGTGGATTGTGAAGTTTTTGTTTAAAATGTTTGTGATTTTATTATGAATATTTTATCATATTTATCATACTGTAATTGTAGATTGCTTGATGTATAATTAGCTGGATTAATTTATTTTGTATAATGATATTTACATTTTTTCTTGTATTGGTATCGGCCTGTTGCGTTGGCCGATATGCTCTTCCCTGCCATGATTTACTGACAGGCGAAGTTCATGGCACGTCTGTGTTCTTGGAGATACTGCTGTCCACACTGAAAAAATGTTTTGTTTTTTTTTTGGTGTAGCAACATGTATTACGTTAACTGTCACAATTTCTGGAATTATTCAAGTAAAACTAGATATATAATTTGTGTAATGAATAACCTGTGTGGGAAGAATAAGTTGTATTATGTATTTTCACATAATATTCAAAGGTTTCATAGTCATTACACATGAACCAAGTTGCGTGTTTTGACTCTGCGCATGCGCCCTGTGACGCTGGTACAATTTGTGCCGAGTCATGTGACTCACGTAAGTTTACATTGTCACTGAGGCATGTGACAGTGAGCTACCTTGCAAGTTTTAAATATTCGTTAATAGCAAGTTCCTGTTTTGTGTTATGTAGTTTTATGACTCATGTTCTGCCTGTAGGGGAGAGGAGCTGAGTTAACTGAGTGGAGGGACTACTTCAATTTGATACCATGACTGAATAGTCTGTGCTGCTCATTCTTTATTTTAGAAAGAAATTTAACCAAGGATAGAGTGTATTGAACACTACTTTGTTTATAATCTGATTCTTAAGTTATACTATGTGAAATGTTAATGTTACTTGAATTGCCTTACCTTTATCCTTGATTTAATGGTAGGTAAGTGGTTAATATTGTGTGTAGTTCAATAAATATTTTCTTTAAAAAAAGATTTTGACATTTGTTATCATTTGACAGAGAAAAAAGATCAGTATCAGCTCCAAATATCAGCTCATAAATATTGGCGGCCTGTCTTGATCATCGGCTAAAGCTGATGTAAAGAAAAAAAATCTGTATCGGGCCCTAAAAATCCATATTGGTCAATCGCTATTTTTAAAAATTAAATATTATATCCACCCATCCATTTATTTTCTAAACTTATTCATCCTTGTGAGGGTCACAGAGGTGCCGGAGCCTATCATGCAGATTAAATATTATAACCATATAATTTTTCTTCACTCTTTTCATCTGGTTTGGTCATTGTTAATTTTATGCCTTGATATATCTTCTATGAATAGCCATATAACCATAGATATGTCATAGAATAAATAGAGATTTTTATATCAAAGCAGAGGGCACTAAAGCAAAACTCTGTTTTTTTCTTCAGAGAAATGTTTTCAGTTGAGTTTGGATAAGGAATTCAAACATTGAAGCAAATATTGAAGTTTTTAAAACTCTGAATGTCCCCTTAAATAAATAGCCTAAATAAATGGGCTTAGTTTTTTTAAAAGTTATCAAACATAAAATAAAACTGCTTTTATTGGATGGGATAAATACACATGATCTAAATTATGAGAGTGGTATATCCATGCTCCCTATTTATACACCATATTTGACCCTTGTATTGATCTCCTTGTGTGCGTGCAGGTTTTGCACTAATTTGGCAGGTAACTCTGCACACCTTTGGCCTTGTGCAGAGTAAACTCTTCCCTGTGTACTTCTACTGCCTGTTGGGGAGCAACCTCATCAGCCTGGCTATTTATGCTGTGTACCACCCTCGAGATCTTCTTGACACTCATGAAAGCATACAGGTTAAACGTAACACCTATACAAACAGTAATACATTCATAATACCATGTTTTATAAATAAACCCCCATCATTATGGCTTCCAATTGTTTGCAGATGGGTCTGTACTTTGTGGCGTTGATAGTGGCTGGTCTCAACACTCAGTGGTTCGGCCCAGCAACCACTGAGGTGATGATCCAGATGAGGGCGGTGGAGAAGGAGCACGGCTTAGGGAATGAGATCGGTCTGGGGAGCCAAAAAGACGCTTACGCAAAGCTCAAGGAACAAGACCCGAAGTACAGAGGCTACAAGAGTATATTTGGTCGTTATCATGGATTGTCCAGCCTCTGCAACCTGATAGGCTTCATCTGCACCACAGTCAATTTAATCTACACTGCTCTGAATTTATCTACTGTTTAGATATGATTACACATCAGGATGGACCAATGTCAATTAGTAAAAAGTGCAAGTAATACTCGTAGATCAAAAGACATTGACTTCTGTTGCATTTTAAATCCCACATAAGTTACAAGTGTCCTTATGGGTCGGTGTCTCCAGACTGCGTATGTTTACATGCACATGGTTTAAAGACCGTAATCCTTATGGATACTTTGAAAATGAGTATTAGACATTTTGGATATACCAAAATCATTCCAGTTTCATGAGGATTGTTTGGAATTTCATTTAGCATTTTTATTGCAGGTTGTAAAACGTGTCTATTGACAGTCAGCTGAGACAGCAAAGAAGCCCCTCTCTGGTAGAGCTACATTTTCCAAAAAGGAAAAACACAGTATATTTTAAATATGTTTGGGGGGGATATTAAGCATTATCAGCCAACCGTGGGAAAAATTTTAATTAAAACATTTGAGAATTAGGATGAAAACTGAATAAGTATATGTAAATGTAGTCATTCATTAATTAACTTTCATTTTGTTTGTACCTAAATGTATATTTTTGAGTATTACTAGACATAAGTTTTTTTTATTGTGTTAAATGTTTCTTTTTTATTGTACCTGGTAGAAACTGAATTTGTAAGGTCCCATGTGGGTAATTTGCTCATATTATCAGCAGGTGGCGATGTGTGGACACAGACGGGGAAAGTTTGTATTTACTTTGGTCAGCACAATATACTGCATTAATTGCTTCTGTTTTCACAAATTGTAATGTAAATGTGTTTGAGATTTGTCAGCACTGTGAAATAACACTGTGGTTGGAATGTTAAGTAGTATTCTATTCTGTTCTGTAGGGCCTACCCACTGATAACACATTCTTTCTGATTGTCTTCCTATAATAAATACAAGTTTTGTTCATATGCAAATAGATCCTTTTTTCTACTGGACTGTTTTGGAAGGAGACAGTGATGAGTGAACACAGATGCAGCAGCCAGTGCCTGGATTTGGAATTGGAAGGTTCTGATTCAATTATAACTGACGCACATCAGATTTTAAGAACATGCAGCCTTGAATACAGAAGGGAAAAAACAGTGCTATACTGGCCAGATATAGAGCGAAGGGCATGCAGCCCCCTTTACATCCACTCTATCTATACCAATGACTCATAATGGAGTCATTTGTATCTGGAAAACAAATTGGAAAGTAAAGGGATAATGTTTTATTACTGGAGGTCATGATTGCCTTTTTATGATGTTTACTCCTAAGCAGAGATCAAGAATCCTGTTACAGTTTTAGAGTTTCAAATAAAGACAGAACATGCTTAATACATTTGTAGGTATTGTGACAGTGTGCCATTTTACCAGTTTAAAGATCAAGTGTTAAGCGGAAGAGTGTGCATGTTTTTAACTGCTCTGTCTGGTTGTCTGTTGCTCTGGCATGATGAAATAAACCTTGTTTAACCAAGGTTTATCTACTCATCTTTTCATAATATGACTTACCAATAGCATGAAAACATTTTATTGGAATATTTATTTCCTCCATGCTAAAATAAAACATTTTTTGGTACATTTATTTGGGGGAAAAAAAAAACCTTGAAAGCTTCTCATGTAAATCATGTGTATGAGGCAAATACCCTCTTCAAAATTCCTCAGTCATGGGTCTGCAAAGTAAAACATAAGGAAGTAGGAAACAAAAGGAAGTGACCTCCACCAGACAAGTTCCACGAGTCTCCCTCATTCCGGACCCACACAAGGAAATGAAATGTTTGTATTTATGTTGAGCATCACCACAGTGATTGCTTGCTTTGAACATACATTGGTGCCAGTTCAGGGCCCATTATCATACAGCAGAGTAGCCCTTCAGTAATATGACGTGTGATAAGTTGATTATGAGTTGGAGAGTCTCAAGGAGCTTTGTTCAGTCATCTATAATGTGGAAATATAAAGCTAATTTGCAAATGTCTGATGTCAGTGATGGATATGCACCTATGTGGGATAAACATTGTGACACCCTAGTAGCATGTCCCATTTATCAGAGGACTGGGCTGCTTTGTTTAATAAAAACAACAAACACAGAATCACATTTGCATCTGCAGTTATTATAAGCCTTTCTTCGTCCTACTATAAACAAAATAATTCACTTCAGTATATAAACTACGCCACATCAAAACTTTAATTTCACACAAATGGGGCTTGAGGGACATAAAGAGGAAACTTACCTCTACAGGCACAGAGGTACAGATAACACTTTTTGCAGCCTGACAAATGCTATGTTTTAACTGCTCTTAAAATAATTAGATTTTTTTGTAGCAACTGGTGATAATAGCAACTGAAAAGCCATAGTCCTCAAACCAGCTCCTGCATTATTTTTGGTGCTGTCTAGCTATTTGTTAACCTCTAGCACTAATACTTTTTGGCGCTTGACACACTTGTGCATACTCTTAAAGCCTCATCAATATTTTTAACAATAAAATAGATCTTACAAGCTCTTACAATAATCTTTCGTAGTGGTGAACTTATTTAGAAATCTGCCTCACTCTGTGGTTCCCCTTAGCACAAATGTTTTAATCCAAAATGTTCAGATATTTCAGACATGGAGCAGAGCTTCAAGGACAACATTTTATTTTATTTTATTACCTCCGCCAAGGAGGTTATGTTTTTGCCTGGGTTTGTCTGTTTGTTTGTCCGTTTGTTAGTTAGTTAGCAACATAACTCAAAAAGTTATGGACGGATTTTAATGAAATTTTCAGGATTTGTTGGAAATGGCACAAGGAAGAAATGATTAACTTTTGGGAGTGATCCAGAAGAAATCCT
>JAPTYQ010000029.1:5788495-5799252 GCA_029814465.1 Ostorhinchus cyanosoma
TGTGTGTGTGTGTGTGTGTGTGTGTGTGTGTGTGTGTGTGTGCGTGTGCGCGCGCACACACACTAATATATCAGGTCATTCATTGATGCTCACCTGAGGATGTGTTTGTCCTCCTCAGTGCTATTAGAACATATTGCATCAGCACACCACCATTCCTACCGGTCACTTTTGTGTTTGTGGTCAGTTTATCTCCTCTGTCAGCACATGCTGCTGTATCCTGATACAGTTTCACAAATATTACACATCTGATATCATCTCACAGTGAGATTTTATGAGGTCGTAGAAAAACGGTTCGAGCAAGCTACATTTTGAAAATGCACAATTCAAAAGTCCAAACCCCTTTCTTCAGACACCCCCCAGAAGCCATGCCTCCAGAATACTGGCACACGCAGTGATTGTTCCTGAGGGTTCATGAGCGCTGCACAGAAACAATTTGCCGGGCTCCGGCCACTCAGGGCTCCACCACCTACACTGGCCGCTCGGGGCTCTGGCACCTACGCTGGCCACTCGGGCTCCAACACAAGCTGCTCACGCTCCAATCCATGCATACCTCCGTCAGTCTCTTACAGAACAGCCCCAGTCTATCTGACTAACGCTACATTTCCTAGTGATTTATGTTTGTGACGAAACAGTTTTCAGGTGAGCTTTACATCCTAATATAGCTATCCAAGCTCTACCTTCGTTTCCTATACCAGTGCTCCAGGCCTCTGAGAACGCACGGTTCATACAGGAGGGGTACACGCAGAGGGAGGAGGGACAAATGACAGTTGAGTTTGATAGACATATCACCGTCCAATCATTTTGAGTGGGCGGCCAAAATGATTGGATGGTGTTTTTTCAGTCCTGTTCGTTCTCCTTTTTGTGTTAGAGCATTTAATTAATTGGTTGTAATCAGGGAGTGAAGGGGATATTAAGCAATATAGTAAAAAATGCTCCAGGAAAACATCTCATACCCCACCTTTTATGTAAAGAGGTTGTGTTTGGGGCTCAGATCACTGACTCACACTAAGATTGTATTGAAATGTTTTTTGTAAAGCACTGTGCATTTTCATTCAGAACAGTATCATGGCTGTGAGACTTGCTGCTGCTTAAACACACAATGCCTGTGCGCCACAGGTGACATTACATTTTAGCCACTTTATCCAGTATCTGCCAAGTTTGTCAGTGAAAATTAACAAACTCCAGTTCTTTCACAAATAACTTGTAGCATCTTGAGCTGTTAGGTTTATGTTATCTTTGTTTCCATGTTCTTGATCTGTAGATCACTTTATTGTGTATTTGATGGGCACTTTGATTAAAAAATTGCATAAGAAAACAAAATTGAATATGCTGAATGTGTGTATGAACATGAAGAATATATTCATACACAACTGTCTTAAGATCATTGTGGAGAACCTGACGCACATACACTGTCCAGACTGAGACTGGTGTGAAGTAATACTTTGCTCAAACAGGCTAAGTAGTTTTAACAGATATCAACCTGAAATAAAGCCATCTTACTTAATAATTAAATCTTAATCCATTGTAGCTGAAACATCTGATGTATATAATAAAGGGGAGCTTTCTTAACAGAGGACTAAGGAAATGGATTTTTCGTAAAGTAAAATTCTTGACATCGCATGTTACTTAAAGTAACTGTTATTATTCAGTTTCAACCTAAAATGTCATTTTATGTTTGCACCACTTTAATTCAATGCCAGCTATGTATAACCCACGTGTACTGAATAAATATTCGGAACAATTACAGCTGTTATTTGTTAGATCAACTAGACCAACAAAATGAAACATCATGCCATTGAGTAGATTTACATTTTCCAAAAATATTAGTAAAATGAATTGCAATTACTAAATCTAACCTCATTTTACATGGAGCCTTAGTAGATCTAAGATTTAAACATCCAGGTACTAGGTCAAAATTCTTCTCATGCCTGGCAGGAAGGCCATAACAAGAAACTTGCTTGTTATGGACCCACCTAGATACTGTAATGGAATTTTAAGTTCTTCATCAAATTCTCTACTTTGCTCCTGTGTCCTTTCCGGAACACCCAACCCCCATTGCATGCTGGTGTTCCCAAATGCCCCCACTGCTTGCTAATTTTCTCATACCTTTACCCAAACCCCCACTGCTGTATGCTAATTTTCTTGTAAGGTAACAAAAGGTGATTGTATGTTAAAACTTGGGGCTCATCACTATCAAAAGCCCCTCTGAAGAGACTCAAGGTGTCACTTACAAATGGAATCCACTCTATTAAAGGTGGATCTTGTGAGAAGTTCTGGGTCTTTTCTTCACATTCGCCACTCATGTGCAGAACTGACTTTTCTTTGCAAACAAATAAAATATTGTCGCCCCTGGCAGAAGTCTCTATTTCATTATTCACCAGCAGTAGAGCAAAAATTGCCACAAAACAAACAATGGTTAGATATAGTACAGGAAATATGGGTGATGGAAAAAATGACTTGTACTTTAAGATTAAAAATAAAGATGAGTTTGATTGAAAATGGGACAAATGGATTGGATATAAAAAGAAAGACATCAGTGTTGAAATGGTAATGTGATACCCTTATTTTCCTTTTATTGTATTATTTGAGGATATCTTTTGTTGAATACTGTATATTGAAAACCGACACTTGGTCAGGACCTCTGTACATCCTATACTGACACAAAAGGTGTCTGTTGGCGTCTTTTGCTGATGCAGGGGGCTCTATTAAAACCAATATAAACCCACTGGCGGTAATATTTGACGCTCAGAGCGGTGTTCCTGCTGTCCATTCATTTCAGTGTTAATTCAGACATTTAAAATAATGACAAAAGCAGCATTGTTCACCACAGAGAGAGCACCATATTAATGGGCTAATTTTAGGATCATTAATATTTGTGTTGTCCTGTTTGATTTCGGTAAACACTGAGTTTTGGCTCAGTGAGGGATCTCTGCAGGCTCTACACTACCCACAATTCTTATCGAGACCAGGAACGTTATGACGTAACCTGGAAAGCGTTATTACACAATTTATTAAAAATAGATTAAAAAAAAGACATTTATATAAACTGTTGCTTTTGCAATTAATGTCCTGGAACTGTTATTCATTTATTTTGGCACCGCCCTACTGTTAAAACTTTTGGGCAAAAACTCTGTGATTTTATTCACAATGACACTGAAACACATTTTATCTTGTGTTGGAGGAATGTCACTCCTGGAAATTCCAAAAATGGATTCAGAGGCGGAGCTGAGAGCGTGGGAGTGATTGATTGACATCCATCAAATTATGCGCTGCCTGTTGCTAAGAGCTAACCTGGAGCTAACATGGTAGACAGGCTAAAGCTATGGCACGTTGTTAGCCGACTAAAAGCCACGGAGCCGGGGCCCAAGCCGCATATCGAGCCGGAGCTGGAGCTTCGGTGTGAGCTGGGGCTCAAGCCCGAGCTGGACGAATTGTTGCTGGTGAACCCTCAGGAACAAGCATTGCGTGTGCTAGTGTTCTGGAGGCGTGGCTTTGGGGGGGAAGTCTGGTGAAAGACTGCAGTCAAGTGGCCCACACTTTGAAAATCTTAGTGCGTCTATTCTAGACATTATGGTACAGTGGAAAAAATTAACAGTTGATAATGGAGATTTTGAACCCTTATAAAATCGTTCCCTCAAGAGGTCACAGAATAATTCTAATGCATTATTATTCACACTGATTAGTAGTCTGAGGCATTTTCAAAAAAATTTACTGTCAAAAGTATTGATAATTTAAAGGCAAAAAACCATTAAATAATCAATACTGATCAGCTCATTTCTTGAATTTTGCACTCTTATAAAATCTTTTCCTCAAGAGGTCACAGAATGATTCCAATGCATTATTGTTCACACTGATGAGTACTATGAGTCTGATGCATTTTCGAAAAAATTTACTGTCAAAATTGTTAATAATTTAAAGGCTAAGTTAATGAAATGAGGAGATCAATATTGATTATTTCATAATTTCTTTATTCTCATAAAATGACGGGTTTGATCTTGATATTTTACGACATTATTGTCATAGTGACAAGTATTTTTTATTTTCTTGAGTAAAGGGTCATGAGATAACTTCTGTTATGATTTGGCGCTATATAAATACAATTTGATTAGATTTGATTTGTGTGCCCCTAATACCCCGTGGTAGTCAAGTGTAATGTTCTGACTATAAAGAAAAAATTAACACCACATGTCTCCATCCAGCCACATTTTATGTATTGTGTTGGTGTGTTTTGATTTTTGGTCTTGCTCATATTTTGTTTTTACTGAGTTTTATGCGCTTTTCATCTTGTGTTATTTCTTTTTATAGTGTTGTATCTTTTGATAACATTGTTTTTGACTGGCTGCTTCGTTTTTTTTCTCGTTGCGTCTTTTGTTCAGTTTACACCCAGGCCTGATGAAAACACTTCTCTACACCAGTGACCACGCGGATTTGCTTTTTCTCCATGTTGATGCAAAAGCGCTGAATTGGATTTAAACTGAAGGGGGTGGGCCACTACGTTCCCTTATCCCCCACTTATCACGAATGGAGAAACAGGGCCTTCTGCTGCTGTGATAGTGACGGGCAAACGAAGAAAACACGAGTGCACTGTGGCGATAAGAAACCGTTTAAGGTTTGCTTCATAGGTGTATGAGTTTTGTTAGTTTCACAATTAAAAGCCATTCAGTTTTTTAAATCTATCTATCTATCTATCTATCTATCTATCTATCTATCTATCTATCTATCTATCTATCTATCTATCTGTCTGTCTATGGTATACTGTTTTATTGTTCTTTTGAGTTTTCATTACGTTTTAATGTTTTAGGGATGGAAGGATGGGAAAAGCCTTGATATTTCAGAGGCTGAAAAAAGTACGCTGAAAAAAATGTATGACATGAAGTTGGATTTACAAAACTAATGTTTATGAAAGTTTCCATGTTATGCAGTTACTTATTCATGTTCTTATAATTCTGTCTTTTCGATTTCATGTCAGTAAACAGAACTTATTTTCCCGTTGCTGCTTTTGTTTTAGTCTCAGTTTTAACCATAACAACCCTGCAATCTCGTTATTTATTTTCATAATAAAGTTTACACACAGGATTTACGCACGGGCCACCTACAAGGGCCAGTCTCTCTCTCCCTCATATTCAGCAGAGACAAGTTGTAAACATCAATGAGTGTGTGATTCCCGCCGCAGTACACTTTACATTTGGCTCACCTCTTCTTCTTCACTAGTTTTGGGTGAAAGTAAACAGTTTGCCTCCAGTACACCTTATCGCACGCATGCAGGCGTGTAACCGCGTCGCCGCTATCCACAATATCTAAAACAAAAAACAAACCTCCCCCTGAGGCTAGAGCTGCGGCGGTCGCGTTTCTGGAAGGTTGTTGTTCAGTTATGCAGGCAAATAACAGAAAGCCAAAGTCTTTCTTCTGTTCACAGAGAGGACAAAAGGATGACATATGATCACTCAAGTCGATTGTTGGCACTTTACGTGATTATCTGCGCCACTACACAAGCTTCTTACATCGTCCAGGGCGCACGAGATTTCGAAAAGAAAGGTAGGACATGTTTTCTCTGCATCTTCTATACCTTTTAAGGGCAACAAAATTGAAAGATCAATGAGGGAGATGAGTCTGTCATCACCACTATAAAGGAGGAATAGAACTTTTGGACATTTGTTGGGGGGAAATAATCATCATTAATGGGATCAGTCGTACAGATGTTATATAGGTAGATATTTGATATATATGACATACATAGGTACCATGGTACCTATTTATTTACCTATTATGTACAAAGCAGCTGAACCCATATGGTCGTCTCACGTTTATGTCATCCAATAGTGTCCATGCTGCTGGAACAGGAGCCAGAAAACCCCAAGTGTTTTGCTCAAGGTAGGAAGGACTTCACATGCTTCTGGGCTGAAGATGAGGAGAGAGCTGGCTCTGTGGATCAGTACGCCTTCATGTACACCTACCAGTAAGCATCATTCACTGTCATTATAATAAGAATGTGTGTTTAAAATGATCAACAACTGTAGCTCAAAGATGATCTTTATCTTCATTTTTCACTCTTTTTTTAAGCCATGGTGACTCAATAGATTGGTGTAGAGAAAAAAAAAGACTGTAGATGAATTATTTGCCTCATTCTACACTTAAATTGTCATGTTTTTGTTGGCATCTCTGTAGAAATGAAAACGGCAGCAGGTGTCCACTGAGAGCACTCCGTGTGCCAGGAGGGAAAAGACTGTTTGTTTGCCATCTGAACCAAACCCAGATGTTTGTCCAAATGGACATCCAAATTAACCGGGACGGGAAGCCAATCCACAACCGTAGCCTCCTCATTGAGCTTACCTGTAAGATATTTCATAGATGTGGCAGATAAACTTTCCTCATTCAAAGCTAAATCTCTCTTTCTACATGCAGTTCTGCTGGACCCTCCCGCTAATGTGACAGTTAGTCGGACTGGTCACCAAGGCCAGCTGAATGTCACCTGGGTGCCTCCTCCTCTCAAGTACATGGACGACAGCATGATGTATGAGGTCAGCTATGCTGCGGAGGACAGCCAAGTGGGGCAGGTATTACTCTCATGGTTCCACATTAAGTTTTGAGTAACAGATTTGTTTCATCAGACCTGGACTGATGAATTGAGGACTGTTTTGAAGGTGGAGGTGGCATGGGCGAGCTCAGGGTGGATCCTCAGAGGCCTGCAGCCAGGGACGAAGTACAAGGTGAGAGTCCGGGTGAAGCTGGATGGGATCAGCTACAGTGGATACTGGAGCGCCTGGAGTGATCCGGTGTTTGTGGAAACCCTGCCTGCAGGTGAGTGTATCGAGGATCAGGGTAATATTTGAGCTACTGATGATATTTCTGCTGCATGTCAAAGAAATGTTAAATCCATACACAAGAAGATCTCCTTTCAACTTAAATCCAATACATGCATTTTAGCCTTACACTGAATGTTAAGGCCAAATGAAAAAGGTGGTTAAAGCAACCAAAGTCATCTACTGATCTAAAATATGTAATAAATTCAGAACCACAAAATTTATCAATACATGTAAATAGCTGAGATAAAATGCAGTTTGTCATCTTTTCATGGTCATCAGATACAACCTATTTGGATGTTCATAGGCTCTATGGTGGTTTTAAGTTCATTTGATGATATCTTTGCTGAAAAAGTCACTTTTTCCTGTTTTCTCTGTTTTGTGATATAATAACCTTCAGCTTTAATCTGAGCTTTATGAACAGCTACATGATTAGTAAATTAGGTATAGGTAAATACCTGATTTTCACAGAAAAATGATAAAAATACAGAGGATAATATTATAATAAATGGTGATAAATCACTTAAGAAAGGTTAAATGGAGAGAGAAATTCATTTGGGAAGTGCTACAAAAGTAGTACTGGGTCTTTATGCATTAAGGGAGTAATTTTGTCCTGTCATGTATTCATAGCGATCACTTTAACTGTCCTTCCCAAGATGTCATTTGCACTGGTTTTTACCCCTCGGCCAACTATGGTCAAAGGGGTATTGTAATCATTTTGTCATCTGTCTGTCTGTCCATTCTGGCTGAAGGGTATTAAAAATGAGCAGCACATTGTTATTTATTTTGTATAGTTTTTTTCTTGTGTCCTTGTTTTTTTTTTTATTATTCTATGTGTTGCTTCCAGAACTTGACCCACTCATTGTGTCTCTGACTGTGATCATCTCTTTCATCCTCCTTGTTCTGTCTCTCATGATGCTTCTGTCCCATCGCAGGTCAGTCAAGCACAAACACAAGCACAGTCAAGGTTTCCCTCATAACTGATGGGAAAACATGTTTTCAGTTTCTATGCTTTTTGCAGATTTCTTATGAATAAGATTTGGCCTCCTATCCCAACTCCCGACAGCAAGTTCCAAGGCCTTTTCACTGTCTACGATGGAAACTTTCAGGTGGGATTTCAAGTTTTATAAACACTATTGCCAAGACACAAACACCCTCCAGATCATGATGTGATTATTATGCTCATGCTTGTCAGATATGGTTACTATGTCATTTTTGTAGAGCATTGCTTTTTCACTTTGTTTTTTTAAGTGTAGTTAAGTGTTTTATTTTGAGGACTTCAGTTGTTGTTGTGTAGTTATGGCGGCTGTGGCTCAGTTGGTAGAGCGGGTCATCCACTGACTGAGTGGTCGGTGGTTCCAATCCAGGCTCTGACTGTCGAAGTGTCCTTGGGCAAGACACTGGATCCTAATAGGTTTGACATCAGCTGCCTACTAGTGTATGGGGGAATGTGGGGCTATGTAAAGTGCTTTAAGCACCATGAAGGTATATATATATATATGTGTGTGTGTGTGTGTGTGTGTGCAGTCCATTTAGTTTTTCAGATATTATGAGGTAGAAGCTCAAAAAGGCAGGAGTGAAAACTGCATGACTTCCATTCTGATTCATAGTTTGTTAAACTTTGATGAATATTTGCACAGTTGTACAGCATGAGCCATTAACATAGTTGTTTAATTGAAGGAGGAAAGGAAAAATACATTTGATTTTAGATTCATGGCTATTTAATTTTAATTCATGTTGCATTCTTCATTGCAGTTTTCTTACAACTACTTTTAGTCGGACTCCTTTTGTTGCTGTAATAACTAAAAATTTGTAATGCTAAGGTTATGTTTAGATTGTGATGATCTGAACTGAAAATGAAAAAATGCTGTTGTGTTGTCACTTTTAATTCCATGTTTAGACGTGCATTTTAGGGGGAAATCTGCATGCAGGCAGACATGCAAAAGTGTATGAAATGTTCTATTTATTAATGTAGTATGCACGCTAGGTGGCATCACCACCACCCAGACCAAGCACCTGTGTAGAACATTTCTACGTGTCCTCCTGTTCTCTCCTAGTGTGAAATACAATCACAAAACAGGAAACAGAACATGGTGATGCAATGCACAAAAACTGACAATTTTGTCTGGACAGAAGGGGAGGTGGCATTATTGCTTAACACCACTTAAAGGTCCGTTACAAAAATCCTGTTGCCGTCTGAATGAGGATATCTGATAAAATATTTTGTCTTTTTCACCTGAGAGTGTTGTTGTGTAAACTGGGCCTAAGTCAGGTATCTGTGATAGAATTTATCAACCTTTGACCTAATGTTTTGCATTAAACCTCATCAGGCGATCCTTTTTTTTTACAGCTTACCATGAGGGAAACCGAATGTGTGTAATGATCTAATAGTTAAGACATTACACCAAAACCTCCAAAAGTCAACCGTGACCCTTAACCCTTGACATGACTGTACACCTCCTTTCATAATCCTTTGTTCTGTTGTTGGACAGGAGTGGTTAGGACACACCAATGGAAGCTTGTGGTTGAGACCAACTTACTTCTACTCAGAAGAATGTCCGTCTCCTCTGGAGGTCCTTTCAGAGCTCCGCCTGAGCCCCTCGTTACCCTCCCCTCCTCTGCCACCCAAAGCCTCTAGACCTTTATCCCTTGCAATAAAGGAGAATGCAAAGACAGGACTGGAGTCGAGAGAGCCATTGGAAAGAGGAGATTTGACTCAAAGTGACAACTGGCTGATGGATCGCTTACGGGCCCTGCACCAGCACCACATCCCATGCTCCCAGTCTTCTTTGTTGGAGTCTCAAGACACCTACATCACCCTGAGTAAAAACAACCATGGCAAAGACGACCACCCAAATGATCCTCTTGAAGAGACTCCACCACTTGAGGTGCTTTTCACCTCCAGAAAGACTGTCTTGTCTGAATCTCACTCTGACTTGGGTTCTGGTTCAGGTCATCTGTCCTCCCAGTCCAGTTTTGATTACCCAAACCATGCCGGGACTTCCAAGGGCCCTGGGTACACCTACATGGCAGTTGCGGACTCTGGGGTCTCTATGGATTACAGCCCAATGAGCAGACTAGATGATATCGGGAGAGTGGCTTTCTATGCCCATGACTACAAGAACGAGATCCCTGTTCACAGAGGGCCCTTCCTGCAGAGGCAACACTCTCTCCATGGTGACTGCTGAAAAAGGAGGGAAGTTAGACTGTACATGGACTGAGGCTTGAAGCGGGCTTGGTGGAGGGTTTGGATGTTCACCCAAAGCTACAAGGCCACCCATCAACTGTTAAGAAAGTGCTCTTACTGGAACAAGGAGCCAACTGACATCACAGGAGTAAGCTAGGACTTACAAAGGAGAGTCCATACGCAGTTTCTATTTGAATCATCCCTGATCTGTACAGGACTACACCATTACATGTGGTTTGTACCTAATATTAGAAGTTAATGTAATGTTTGTGTGCTAAGCAGTTAGTATCCTACCTTGTATATCAGAAATGTTCTATAATCTCCAAAAAAAAGGAAAAAGCTTTATAATTTTTGAGTTTATTATACTAATTTTTATATTAAAGGGCAGAATGGTTGTAAAGTATAAGGAAATACACGTGAACAGCATAGACTTATGGCCTTTCCCCTCATCCTCACTGGGTCACAGCTCAGAGTTAGAGTTAGATTGGAGACATGTTTGATCTGATGACACAAAAACTGGAACATATTCCCATTAAAATAAAGTGTCATACATGCTGTACTGATCGCCCAAGCTTAACCTTCACAGTGAGCACCAAAAGGTCATGAAATGTGTACCCAGGGTTGGGACACATGTTAAGGGTGAACTGTATTTAAAGTATGTGCTCACGTGCTTATGTTAAAGGGGAACTTCGATCATTTTCAACATGCTATTCTATTGCTCGATCTACCCGAGAAAAGCTTGTACCGGAGACGGCAGAAATTTTAGTGCA
>JAPTYQ010000029.1:5958795-5969935 GCA_029814465.1 Ostorhinchus cyanosoma
TAAATATATATTGATTTTGATGGGGTTATGTGTATTCCAGGGTGAGTAGGTGCCAGTATTAAAGGTCAGGGTTAATAGGTCGCGGGTATGTTAACGAGGGTCTGTAGAAAAGAAAAACTGGACCTAAAGAAAGAGAAACACTTTAAAATGCGCATTAAACTATGTACTATTGAACGGATCGAATTTTATCGATATAAGCATTCAGTAACCGATGCATCGCGATATCATTCCAAACTTTTCATTCACTCGCAGCTTCTAAACCGATGCACTCACATCGTGCACACGCGTGTCGGTGCATCGATACGTATCGATACATATCGAATAATCTTCCCATCCCTAACTTGAAATGATGAGGCTTGAATCTTCAGTGTCTTTCACATTGGCACTCTGCAGCTTTCTAAGTCGAAACAACTGTGGCCTACTGCACTTATAAAGATCTAACACTGTATTCAAGTACACTTTAAGTTTAATTTGTACATTTTTATTGGGATGTTGTTTTTTTATGTGGCTTTTTTTTGTTTTTTTCTTTCCTCTCCCTCTTTCCCTCCTCTCATAAGTCTGCATATTATTCTTTACTGGAATTAGTTGAAGTTAAAATGTGTTGATATCTTTGAAGAATATGTTAAAGAGGGGTTTTCTTCACATTTTAATTTTAAAAAAGGGAAAGAAAAAAAAAATACTCACAATTATCTCACTATAGTTATTATTCTTAACTCTATACTAGACATATGTTCTTTACAAGCAGGTTACTTGAATTTATGCACAAGGTTATTTCATAAATGTTGATCTGTGGACTCCACAAGCTCACCTTGGTCTCAAGACATTTTGTACCTTCTATATGTGAACGACTTCCTACGGGATATACACAGCAGACCTCTCTGCTGGGTATGGGAAACATATATACTCCAGTGTGGTCTGCTTTCACACCTGCAAATGAACCAAAATCGGTCCAATTGACGTTTCATCAATATTTATCTTCCAGTACAAATAAGCACCAATTTTGAGTCACTATGGAGCAACACGTTCGCACATTGGTACTTGCTCTGATCTTTGTATATTACATTCTCTGTTTGGCCATTTTTGGCAAAATATTAAATTCAAGAATGAGTCACGGCTACGTCTGGAGAACAATCTGCTGATGCACTGGAGTCGCCAAAGGCATATAATGTGTCAATTTAGGCAGCGGAGACACAACATTTTTGAGAATGTGGTCATCCCCACCCATGATCCATTTTGAGTAATTTGTTTGGACCTACTGTCTATGGTTTGGACCCAAGTTCATGTTCTCACCAGAGGGACCGCACAAGGCATTTGGAATTTGGTGCAGCATCAAGCAGACTGAGACCACCTCTTTTTGGAGGTAATGGTCCATTTGATTTAGTGTGGATCCGGGTGTGATTGATGCTTTCACACCAACGAAAACAAACCAAATTAAGAGCCTTTGGTTAGAATGGAACGTTTGGTGTGCAACAAGTGCCATTGGTGTGACAGCACCCTCAGACTCAGCATAAATAGGCCTGGGCTTGCTCATCATCACCTCGGTTTGAAGAAACGCATGTATGTTCTTTTCCTTGAATATTATTTATCAGTAGTCTATGCTCTTAAAGTAGTGTATTTCAGAAATCTTGCTATTTGAGCAGCCAGTATAGCCTACACAGCCAGTTGTGTGCTTGCCTGTGCTTCAGATTATTGTCTACTTTGCGAGTAAACAGTCGTTGGTAGTTGCCGAAGTTTTGGCCCAATCCCAATTCACCCCTTTGCCCCCCCCCCCCGGCACTACACTTTGCTGCAAGGGGTAGGGGTTGAAACATTCCCCTATGAAATGGGACAACCCTTCGTGACCTGTTATGTCATCAGTAGTAACTTTCTCCAACTAAACTCAGACAAGACTGAAGTCATTGTCTTTGGCGCAAAAAACCCAGAGAAAGTGTTATCTGTCATCTGGAATCACTTAGTTTAAAAGCTAAAAATCAGGTTAGAAATCTAGGGGTAATAATGGACTTTAACAGCCACATTAAATCAATAACATGGTCAGCCTTTTACCATCTCAAAAATATTGCCAGAATCAAAGGTTTACTGTCTAAACCAGACTTAGAGAGACTTATCCATGCATTTATATCTAGCAGGTTAGACTACTGTAATGACCTTCTAACTGGACTCTAAACGAGCTGTAAGACAGCTGCAGTACATTCAAAACACTGCTGCTCGGGTCCTGACTAAAACCAGTAAGTGCGACCATATTAGTCCTGTGCTTAGGTCTTTGCACTGGCTTCCTGTCGCTGAGAATTGACTTTAAAACAGCTCTGCTTGTGTATAAGTCTGTCCATGGTCTAGCACCAATCTACATCTGTGACATGTTGGTCCGATATGAACCATCTTGGACCCTGAGAACCTCAGGGACAGGCCTTTTGCTGGTGCCCAGAGTCAGGACTAAACATGGTGAAGCTGTGTTTCAGTTCCATGCAGCTAAACTCTGGAATAGTCTTCCTGATGACGTCAGACAGGCCTCTACTCTGACAGTCCAGGCTGAAAACGGCTCTGTTAAACTGTGCATATAACAACTGAAAGAGCTCTATCTGCACTCTTCTCTTTTACTTTATTTTAACTGATTACTTTATTTTAATTTATTAATATTAATGTTTTATTGATTATGTTTTAACTGTTAATTGTGTATTTTTTAACCTGTCTCTTTTCCATTTTTGTAAAGCACTGTGAATTGCCTTGTGTATGAATTATGCTATACAAATAAATTTTGCCTTGCCTTTTGCCTTGCCCTGTCCAAGTCAAGTTGAGCCGAGCCAAGTCGAGCCGGTTCCATGTAGCGGAAACACGGCAGTAGATGTCACCATGCACACACCAGTAGTCTGTTCTATGAACTTTGGTTACCTTTTTGGAGCTATCAACTACAAACCACAGAAATGCTGTCTATTACACATTAAAATGGCATTAATGGTTAGTCAAATGATTAAGTTGTTGGCCAAGAAAATCTGTACACTTGTTTGTTTCTTTTATCACACTACTGCACTTTTTTTGCTGTGTTTACGTCCATCTTGCCAATGATACGAATAGAATTATGGGAGATTTCTCCTACCCCTCCATTCATAGTGAGGTCCTGTAAAATCTCTGTTTTAGGGGCTATAAAGCCCTCTGCCTTAGCCCTTCCCCTCCGTCTAATTGAGAATAGAGACAACACTACCCCTTCACGTGTACGCGCAAACCTGTGTGGTAGGGGTAAGGGGTAGGGCCAAGGGGTGAATTGGGATTCAACCTTTGTGTAAATCTGGCTTTTCAGTCAGTGCCTCAGTCAGTCACTCATTTGTCTTAGACTTTGTGTAGCTTGTGTATTTTTTTATTATTATTATTATTTTTTTTTATCTTACACAAGTAATCTTGCATTAATAGTCAAACAATGTATTTTCATCAATTGAAAAAGCTAATTGATTTTGCATCACCGCTGGCATGATCCTCACAACACTCCCCACTTGAAATGGGTTCCCACTGCTATGGAGATAACTGCCTATAGTCGCAAGGCTGGTATTCAGGGAGACGAAGACCCGCTTCTCTGGCGGAAATGTGATGGTTCCAGGCATTTTCCTCTAATATCGAGGGTTGCTCGAAAGTACCTGTACATATGTGCCATGAGCACATCATCAGAGCACATCTTCAGTGCAGTGAGCCATGTATTCAGCCCATTATGAGCTCTGCTCAAGCCGTAAAAAGTAAACATGCTTGGCTTTCAGGTGAAAAACCTTGAGTATATCAAGTACAGTGGCTTTTTTTGTTGTAGTTGTTATTGTTTAATTTCATTGAAAAAGTTTGGACATTTACTTAAAAACTAGGTAGGTTTTAAGATTAAAACTAACAGCACTCTTGCTGCGGATGGCTATGTGCCTACCCATTATGCCTTGTTATTTTTCTTATTTCATGATGTCGTTAAGCTGTGCTTCTAATTTATCTTTTTAGGCAATGATAGGCCTAGGTTATAAAAATAAAACAAACAGGAAGTAGCCTACCTGTTGGTCTCAGCATTCTAGTCTATAGCACACATTGTCGCTACAGCCTTTGTCACTTAATGTTATGTTTTTATTATTTGCAAGACTATAGGCCTCAATTCTGGATAGTATAAGGCATTGTGTAAATTTAATTTAGTTAATTACTGGACTTAGTGGACTTAGCCCACGGACAATTCGTTATTTATTTTATTCTGTTTGGTTAACTGCTGCATTTGCACTTTTTAAAAATAAAATATTTGTTAATAAAAGTTGTTGATTTTGCTAGCCTACATGTTTTTTTTTGTTATTCTCCTTCAATAGCCTACTTTTAGGCCTACAATATTTGTTGATCTGTTTCTGAACAGTGTAGTATGGAGAGAAATTTGTTTCTTTATCCGTTAATCAAAAAGAATGGATTTGCAATTAAAAAGAAAAGATTTGCAACCAAAAAAGAGATTTGAGAGAAAAAAACAGTAAGTTACAATAAAAAAAGTTCATTTTGCTTATACAATCAGTCCTCTTTGCTTGTGAGTTAAAAACTTTTGCTTGCAACTTCAAAAGTTTTGCTTGAAAATCACACCTCTTTGTTTGCAACTACAAAAGTTTTGCTTGAGAATCTAACTGCAATTAATGGGCAGGGGCCTACGCTGATGGCTGACAGAAGAGTTTCTATTGGTAGGTTTGTCCTGCCTCCAGCTCCAGCTCCAGCTTCCACATTTAACTCACTTCTCTGTTATGTTATGTTGCTGGGAGGTAAGTTGATAATCTATTGCTCTTTGAAATTGAAATGTATCTCATAAGTAATGAATTACACTAAATAGCGTCAGTTACAGCCTGTACATTCACAGCGGATCTAGTTTCGAATAATGCTCTCATCAGGTCTGAGCCATAAATAACTACACATTTGCACTCTTCTGCTGTTTATATATTCTTTAATGCCAGCGAATGTCCTTGTGTTTGACTTCATTAATGCCAAACCCAACTCCCAAATTGTCGCATTGCCCTGCAGGAAGCCATGCTTCAGGCTCAAATTACCAGCCCCTGTCGGGCTTACAGAGAGACCTCTATGCTCCAAGCTTTTCATCAGGTACGTTTAACTGAAACAGACCTCAGGAGACCAGTTCTGTGCTGGTTCTGAATAAGCTTTCTCAGATCTACTTATTTGGAACCAGTTCCATGTAAGGACCCAGTTCCATGTAACGATCTCAGGACCAAATGTGTATTAATTCATGGCTCGGACCTGATGAGAGCATTATTCGGAACATGATCTGAGGTCTGTGGAGGTGCAGCTTGTTCTTCTGGTTCACTGCGAGTTGGAAAAACTCCAAGCCCCACAGTAGCCAGGCTTGCAGGACTTGATGCGGGTGAAGTGGGGCTTGGAGGTTGGACCAGCTTAGGACCGGCTTGGTCCTAAGTTCTGTAAACAAAACTAGTTCCATGATTCTTAAATGGAACTGGTTTCAAGAACGGCACCAACTTGACGCTCCCACTGTATGATGCTTTTTTTTTCTCGCTGATGTTATAAAACACCTACAGCTGTGCAGCAACACATCAGTGAGTGTCAGCCTGTATCTGTCCTGGGGTTCCGTTTTGGGCTCCCAGAGCTCTACCCTTTAGAAAAATGATGTAGCCTCCAAGATGTAGAATATGTATATATTATAACAAAGAGATGCACATTTCAGCTCCACTGATTTGTAGTTCCTCTCTGTTGTAACCTGGCGTTTGTCTGTATTCTGTATCAAAGAGTTGGATATTGAAGATCTAAGCACCAATCAGCTGATCTGTTGCACAGCTGTAGCAGCATGTGTGTTTTATAACATCAGCAAGAAAAAAGGCATCATTCAGTTGCTCCAGGTGTGTTTTCTGATATGGCAGGAACCGTGACATTTAAGCACCGTCAGTACCAGTCGTCACTAATGTTTTAATTCCAGCTCTATGTTGTAAACTCCTCTCTGTCAGTCACTCACTCATTCCAGTGTACTCTACCCAGGCTCTGACTGCTCAGGCTGTGAATGTACAGGCTATAACTGACACTGTTTAGTGTAATTCCTTACTTGTGTAATAAATTTCAATTTCAAAGAACAACAGATTATCAACTTAAATCCCAGTAACACAACATAACAGTGAAGTGAGTTTAATGCAGAAGCTGGAGCCGGTGCTGGAGTCAGGTCAAACTCATCAATAGATGCAGTTAGAAGCAAAACTTTTGAAGTTGTAAGCAAAAGTTTTTAACTCACAAGCAAAGATGACTGATTTATAAGCAAAATGAGCTTTTTTAAAAATCGCAATTTACTGTCTTTTGCTCATAAATCTCTTTTTTGGTTGCAAATCTATTCTTTTTAATTGCAAATCCATTCTTTTTAACTGACAGATAAAGAAACAAATTTCTCTCCATAGTGTAGCCAAGGCACATGCTGTTGTAGTGACTCCATCTGAGCCCCACGTGATTTTAAATTAGCCACACCCACGATAATACCGTACACCACGATCAAATGCGGAGAGGGTTTGAAGGTATCAAAATTTGTGATACTGTCCAACCCTAGTGAACACAGCATTGTTAGTAAGCCCCCCCCCCTTTTTTTTGTTTTTGAGTCACTGGATCCACCCATCCTCTGATGAGAACATAATCTAGATTATGTAACATTTTTAAATTTATCTTGAAAACATGAAATAGATTGTTTCAAAGCTTTAATGGAAAGGTAACAACCATTTCAGACCATTCTATTGGAGCTGAAATGATTCATTAATTAATCATCTTTAAAAAAAAAAGCAATTTGAGTCCATCTCTATCTTTTTTAGAATCAACGCTTCATTTCCTTAATATCGCTGCTGCTAAACATTGGTTCCACTGTTGTGTTTCACACAGGTACATATTGTGACATACATGATGCCGGGACCAACACTAAGGTGTACGTTACTTCCTTGTTAAATTGTTGGTAAGTTAGTAAGTTCTGTGCAGTTTTGCCGAAGACTGCAGTGCACATATTGATATATTGTATTTTATACATACCTTTTTACTGTTGTTATGGTTATTTCTAATATAGATTTTTTATATAACCTTTCACTTTTAAACATTTTGCAGTTGTTCTTTCAGCTGGTTCTGGAATAAAGGACAAGTTGTTTGTAATTTCCAAACATGTCTTTTTCACATTTTTACTATTTAATAAAAAACTGTTTAATCAAATTGAAGAAAACAATCAATAGATGAATCGATTAGAAAAATAATTGATAGCTGCTGCTCTAAATTTGATAAATTGCATTTAGAATCAGGGTTTAAGGTAATGATTTCACATGAAGTATATTACCGGTATGCTTATTGCTACCTAAATCACTGTTTTGGGTTAGGGTTCATTTATGAGCTTTGAAACTAGCTATGGAGTCCAAAACTGTTCCTGTTATGTTTATTTCTGTTGTAAAGTTGGACAATTTAACATGATGGTATGGGGACTCACTTATAAAGCCAGCTATCAGTGGACACTTGCATTTACCTCTCATATCGGCCTAATTTTTCAGCCCTGGTGGGGTTGCTGCTTGTTTCAGATGTGTCTAGTAATGGAGAAACAAGGCTTTTTGAAGCTCTGAACCTTTTTTAACCATTGTGTTAAAAACTGTTTCACTACTTGAAGCTCCATTCAATTCACTTGGGTGACATCTACTGGCAACAGTGGATCTGAATCAGCCAAAGGAAGCCCTGCAAATGTGATGCACTGTAATGTCTGTCACCAGACATTAGTTTAGTTATCCCCAGTTTGTCTTTTGTTTCCTGTTTTATTTTGTCAGTCTTCTTCCTGTGTCATGTCTGATGTCTTTACTTCCTGTTCCCTGATTACCCATCTTTGTGATTACCCTTCCCATCCTCTTGTGCTGCACCTGTGTCTCCTTTCCCTGATTCCCTTGTGTGTATTTAAGCCCTCTGCTTTTTTCAGAACCCCGCCAGTTTGTAATCATCCTTGGAGAAGTTACCTACCAGCGTTTCTGTATGACCAGTCTGTCTGTTTTTGACCTGTTTTGCCTTTTGGACCTGAGCTTTGCCTGTGCCTTAGCTGCCTGATTGACATCTCTGGATTTTGGACCTTTTTCCTGTTCACATGGTATTTCATCTCTGCCTGTCCCTTATGTACTGTTGCCTGGTAAAAGCCTACCCATGTATGACCCCGCCTGTCTGACCATTCTCTGCCTCATCCTAGTCTGAGCCCAGACGGATTGTTTCGGTTCGGGCGAAAGAACCGGTTCTCCGTTTACCTCTTTGGATGTCAGTCCGGGACCCGGGCGTTTGGATCTTCAGATCCAGCCTATTGGTTAATGTTGTTTTTGTGCAGATCTTAATAAAGACTTTTACTCTAAATTTTTGTCTGTGTTCGGGTTGTGCAGTTGGGTTCAGTCATCTGAGTTCGGACGTGACATGCACCTCTCATAAGTATAATAAGACTTCTTAAAATGTGGTGACAATTACTAAAATGACCTGGCAATCGAACTGTGTTTAATATATTTGTCGTTTGTATCCCATATTAAAAATTATCTACCTGAGTAACAACAACCATTGTCATAATTTTGAAGTGGGTTTGGTTTATAATTCTAAATTATATACTGGACAGGGAAGATTTTAAATAACAATGCAACGAGGCAGTAGGTGTGATATGTTGCCTGTTTTCCTTTCTTTGGTGTACTGGATATTTTCCTTGGTACTGTGCTTGGTGTGAAAATGTGTGCTTATGCAACACAGGTGTTTTGATTCAAGAATGATCATTTTTCCACAGATTAGCTTAAACTTTTTTTCTTTTTTGAGACACCAAATGAAAATATTCCCACACTTGGAAACACTTCCTTGATGACTCCAATATTGAAAAACAGCAGGTATTTAAGATGTCTTAAATACATTGAGTATCGGTTTTACAGCTCTGTATGTCAAATCAAACCAGCTAGCTGATTCAGTCTGAATTAAGCAATAAAGTGGTTCAATTGGTCAACTGAAGCAAGCTCTGCCCACTGCTTCACAGTAATAACAATGAACTGGATTTCTATAGTACTTTTCAAGCCACTCAAAGCATTTTATGTTTTTGATCCATAATTCATTCACTCTCGCATTCACACACTGGTGGTGGTAAACTACATCTGAAGCCACAGCTAACCACCACCAAACATTTGTACACCAGTGTAAATGACACTGAAGGCAAGGAACACTGTACACAACAGCACATGACTAGGACAGAGCCAAGAGGTATTCCAGAAAGAAGGTTCTGGGAAAACTCTAGGCACGTTATCCCTGAGATGAGAGAAACTCATGGTTTTTCATTCCAGAAAGAGAGGTAAGTCACTATGGTAACTTACTATGTAAACATAACTTGCTTGTTGGTTTCCTAAAAGAAACCCTGAGTTTCACCTGTCTCCTCCCATGTGAAACACAGTTAGACATGGGTTGTTTGTACCAATGCAATTCCATAGGTATAACAGCACAGATAATATGCAATCTTTTACATTGGGAAATGAATTTCACACCTCCAATAGATGCGCAATCATTTCCTGATGAATATCTATTATCTATCTAGGCTATTTCTATCTATTTGGAGTAGGACAATATAAACTCGGCTTCCTCCTACTCCATTGTGGACATAAAGTGCTGTTAAAGAGCCACTATGAAAAGCTATACATTGTGTCACTTTTTTCCTTTTTTGTGGTTATTACCTACAATATTTTGAAGTGTTCTGTTTCAATTTGTAATTTTTTGTTTGGCCTTTTGTTCACCTTGAACTAATTCAAAGCAGCTGATCTGGAACTGCATAGTCAGAGTTTCTCAGTTCAGAGTAAATCAACTTGGAGATTAGGATTAGATTCAGAGTTTCTTGAACCTCCTTTCTGGAATACCCTTCAGGACTTGAACTGCCAACCCGGTGGTTATTGGATGACCCTCTGTACCTCCTGAGCCACAGCTGCCCCAAAGTCACTTAGTCACCCTTAAATCATCAGTAAGTCACCCATCAAGCTCAAGGCATGTGTGGAAGCCTCAGTGTCGGAGGTAACATCGCTACATGTGAACCTACTGACTGACCTTTTCCTGTGCCAGGGTGGGATCCTCTCAAGGGGGCATGGTCAGGGGCCTCCTCCAGTGTCATGGAGCGAATCACAGTCTCACAGACAAACTGTGTCCCACTGATGTCATCCTCTCCTTCCTCCTGAGCTGGGACTCCACCCCCTTCACCTGCTGACCCCGCCCCATGGGGTACATCTGAGGAGCAATAACGTAAGATCAAATTAAACACAACTTACTCACCATATATATCTATATCAAGTTATCAACAATTCCTAAATTACCCATGATGCTGTTGATAACTTCAGTCTCTTCCTGGATCAACCCCAGAGAGGGACTCCCTTTATCCTGCAGGTGGCAGTCTTGAGGCAGAGGGGACATGCATGGAGTCATGTCTGAAGCAAAATGGAACCGACTTAAATGAAAAGCATTCATCAATGAGGCCTCCATAGACAATGCAGCTTTGTCTCCATTCAAAACATTTGTTAGTTCCTGTTCAGACGTCAGATACCTGACCTCAACTGGATAGTTTTAAGTGTGTCCATCCATACCCAGCATTAAAATGTGCCCCCAAATGCTTCACTCTCTCTGTGATTGGATGCGATTTCCCCACAAAATATACCACAAAAGAGGTTCACCTATAGCCCACACCCCAACAGAAGGTTTAATTTCCAACAAGCTGGATCTGAAACAGCTTTGAAACATTTCCATTGGTGTTTATTGGATAAATGACTTATGCTTTAGTGGGGACTGAATCTTCCAGCTCTCAAAACATAGTCTGTGAATTTTTTGTAGATTAAGAAAACTGTGGATGTTGAATTTCCTTGTTCCTTTCCGGTGCTGTGAAGCAGCAATATAGTTTTGACAGTTGGTGCATTAGGTTTGACTTTCAAAGATAAAGAGTCTGTTTACATGACCACAAAAATCTGAAAACTGGGAGTAACCAGATAACTATAATAATTACATCTGCACTTAAGAAATGCGATAATCAAAAACCCTGGTTTAGAATGTTTCAGCCCATTGTCCGATTTCTTTTGGAGTACATATGTACATAGTGATGGTAGAACAGGGGTTTCAATACTTTTCAGAGTAGAAGGTTATATTTGAAATGTAGGCGGCTTTT
>JAPTYQ010000029.1:6046779-6061466 GCA_029814465.1 Ostorhinchus cyanosoma
TCAGGCTATTTGACCGGAACTTCTTTGTAGGTGTCCATTATCACTTTTTAATGGACACCCTGCAGCCAATCAGAATCGAGTATTCACCCGGACCATGGTATAATATGTGTGAATGCCTATGTGCCAATGCAAATTAATCTAATGTTATACTGATCTTAACTTTAACCTCACTCTCCCTTGTTTTAACCCTTGTGTGGTGTTAATAATTTTGTTACTCAGCCAGTGTTCATGGGTCTGGTGGACCCACTAGAGTTTTGGGTTTTCAAAACAACACAATCAAACAATTTAATGTTCAAATACTCAACAGATGTTTACTCCATCATCCCAATTAAAAGTCATATGAACAGCAAACATGGTTAATATTTGCCCTTTACTTTTGTTAGATCACATTTATGAATTTATGTGCAACTGTTTTTTTTAGTAAAATGAAGAAAGAAAGAAAGAAAAAAAGAAAATAAAATCAGCTATAATTAAGTGGCATGAGTGAAAAAAAACACGTTTACAAATGAAGCAAGATGTTTCACAACTAAACACACCAAACACCTTCTTTGTAATAGAAATGCGTAGGGCGGGTGTACAGGAGGTCATTGAAAATGTGTTTTGATTTATGTTCTTCACAGAAAATGAGTCAAAGCCAATGAATTTCAGGTAGAAAAAAAAATGTTTAATTGTTCTTTTGACAAAAACTGAAAACGGGTCCCACAGACCCGAACACCATACAAGGGTTAAATCAATGAAACTATGTAATGCAAGCGAAGCTCTCCTCTCAAAAAAACACAACCTTTTCAGGGATTGTGCCCGTTTATAAGCATTTTGAGTTTGACAACCCCGCCCTTCATTCAAAGCTGGAGCAATACATCGCCGGGGACGGTCGATACACGTGTGACGTAATGAAGCTTAATTTGAGGAGTCACGTGATTTTTCGCCCTTTTGAAGCGAGGCATCTAAACATCTTGTCGCGATACTTCTGTGTAAAAGCTCGGCACGGAGTCGAGCGTCTGCTTTGAGCGTAACATCACCAGGGCAGGTGAAGTAAAGTAAGCTTCAAGGCTTCCGTAACAGTGACATCTGGTGGACAATTCAGAAACCTCTCAAGAGTACGACTGAAGTTCTGACACTGTTTCAATCACGAGAGCAATAAAAGTTCACAAAGAGTGGTCATTGATGTGTTTTGTTCATGTATCCTTAATAATGATTAAATAATCCTTACACATTAAAATAAATTATGCTTGTTAGACACTTGGAAGTGCAACTAAGGTTTTTGTTTTGTTAAAAGACGTAAAACATTTGTTGTTTTCAGAGAATAAAATCTTAATATGCAGACACTCACTCACACTCTAACACATATTCCAAATTAAACCAAAGAATAAATCTAAATGACAGAATTTAAGGATTAAATTTCGGTGTGGACGTCAGGTTCATGTAGAGCTTTAAGCCTTATTTAAAAAGTAGACTCAACTCCAAAACAGGATAAGAGATCATTCCTGCTGTGCAGATGATCATGGTGTTTGGATGAACTCAGAAACATCTTGTTTTTTGTTTAGTGTTTTACTCCAGTGTTTATAAAGAACTCCTTTAAAGCTAATGTTTTATAAGTTATTTGGGAACGCACTGAAACGTCGTGAGCCAGTGAAACACACAAAAACACTATGAGCCTGGGAACACTTCGAAGCATTGTGGAGCAAAAGAGTGCAAAGTGAGGCAGCGATGACGTCCGAAGCTTTGAACGTCAACGGTCACGTGACAGTGGTGTTTTAAGACATACACTCCAAAGCCTCGGTATCGTTTGTCCACCCCTACCATCTATGATCCCTATTCCCTACCAGTTTGTGTCTTATGTTTCCTGACGGACATATTTGGAGGAGGGACCAGTCACTACCCCACCCATTGGTCAGTCTCAGCGCTGCTGCCGTCATTGAACAACATCCGACTAACTTGAATCGACTTGCACTGTACTTTCTCTCCTGTTATTTGTGAATTTCATCATTTCTTGAAGGCTTGTTCTTTTGCCGGAAACGCTGTCACCGAGATTTTTTTTATTTTTAGAGAGCAGAATAAGAGGAGCGCGGAAGGTTTTAAAAGTTGGTGTTGCGTTTTATATCATGTCGTGTGACGGAAACGGCATGTCAGGTAAGTTTGATAGGCTTTCTACTTATCTCCCTCTAAGTTTAAAAATAGACTGATGCCACCGCTGTCGAACTTTTTGTAGCTTTTCCTGTAGTCTGCGACGCCGTAGTGACAATGGAACTATTCAGCTGCTAAAGCTATCGGCTACAGTGACAGAGTAACCGAGCCTCTTTGAATGTAGCCTGTTAATGTGTTAAACGCCAAATACACAGTCATATCTGTTTGTTCCCCCACAGATGAACGGATTGGAGAAGCCTTGATCAAAGAGTAAGTCTGTTTTCATTATTAATCATTGTGCCCCCCTCAAATTTACTACCCTCTGGACACCGTTCCAAAACTACGCACGAAAAAACTGTTATAAAATCATCAGCATATATATTTTTGTCTATTTTTCCGCCCCTAAATCTCTTTAACAACTTCAGCCCACGCTCAAAACTACCATTAGTTTGAACATTTTTAGGATTTTAACCCTTTATAGTACAATTGTTTGAATTATTTTATTACAACAACAACTAAATTACAGCTTTAACAATTAATATTTTCCATATAATAAATACTAGGGGATGGAGCATTGGTGGTGTTTTTTCTTGGATAGATCTGACTACAAAGAAATGTTATTGTCAAAATTCATGCCACAAGCTGCAACACAGACTAAATGACCCCCCCCCCAAAATGAGAAAAATATACAAAAATGCCCAAAGAGGGCATAGGGGTCAAATGCATGGGTACTGCTTTGAGTTAACTGATTTATATGATGGTAATGAAGCCTGTTGAAAGGCAGACATTAAAAAAAGGTAAAATTCAAATTTTAATTGTAGCCTGGAAAACAGAAATATAGATTGCAAAAGATGGAGTAAGGTAGTGTTTTATGAAAACACCAGTTGGGGGGGGGGGTTGTGAAAAAAAAAACTTGTGATGTTGAAACATTTTATGTCTTAAGGTCATAGAACCATTTCTTGGCTGCCAAGTTTTATTGTGACGCAACCTCCCAATTTTGTATTTTTTTCATAAAATAGGTGTTTTTCCTGTCATTATTTTGTTTTTGTCAACACTGTCATACACAACAAAAAGCTAATTATTCCTATTTATTTAGTCAAGTTTGGATTTTGAACCTTTAAATAATTGTGTCTGACACCATATGTACACATATATGCTGCTAAATGTTGAATATTCAGTTTTGTAATTTTTTACTAGTTCTCTCATTCTCCTTAATTGTGTAACAGCATCATGCAACGTTCATCTTTACCTTTAAACAGACAAAGTAACAATATTGTAATTTAAAAAACGCATTTCTAATTTTCAAGTGACAGTTGCTTTAATAATTCAACTGCATTGACAAAACAGATTATAAGGACGTCACTAAAAAACATATAAAGCTCCATCTGACGGTGTTGACTTAGACCTGACCGTGTTGACACAAATCTGACGGTGTTGACATTACATTACAACAAACAATTCCAACATTTCACCCCTTAAGTTAATGCTTCTGTGCTTAAAAACTGTATTTCACTATTCCGCAACAAATAGAATAGGGTAATTTGATAATTTAATTATTTTATTCTGTGAACATTATATGATTTCAGAAAGGAACATCATAAACACAAACAATTAAACAATTTTTCTTTCTATATTCCTATGACTTATTTTTTTTTATGACAAAGTGTCTGTGTCCTCAGTCCTGTGGGACTACCTTTGTCATGTGTCTGTTACCACAGAGCCAATCAGAGCCCTGGTTCTATCCTGTGTAGCCTGGTACCCTGTCCCCCTGCTGACACAGTACTGTGGACAGAACCATCACACATGCCATGGGCCTATCTGGGTCCAGGTAGAGGATAGGAGACCAGTTACCGGAAGCTGCTTTGTGCACCTATTCACACTTTCAGATTCAGCGTGCAGGCTATCAACATAAAATGTGGAGACTGTTTTGCCTCATATGAGGATTTTGCCTGAGTTTTTGATGAATATAAATCAGCCAGTGGGACAATGTTCAGAGGGCAGAATTCAGATCATCTGATTGGCTCTGTGGCAACAGACAAACTGATATTTCGTGCCACAGTACTGTGGCAGTAGCTATTGCATTTTTTTTAATCCGATTCCACCTTTTTATAACTCTTTTTTTCTTTTACATCTTCTTTACAATCCATTTGCTGTTTCTTCTCCTTCACTCCTCTACTGATAACTGCTGCCAAGCCATAGCTTTCAAAAGAATATAAAAGTCAGAGTTGAATGAAATTGGGTCAAATGTTGGTCAAATTAATTTTCATTTGGCTTTTGGCATTGCAGATACATATAGTACGGAATATTGTAGGATTACAATATTCTAACTATGAGCATTTCCAAGGACTAAATGTCTCTGAACAGACATAAAATTGCACGACACGCAGTTGGAGCACAATGAGCTGCAGAGCAGTTTAATGGTTCAAATGTTACAGATGGTTTTGTAGGTCTGTATGGAAGAACTATAGGGAAATAATGCAATAAAAATAGATAGAGCTTAAGGAAACATGAAAAGCCATATTAGTATTTACTGTGATCATAATCTATATTATAAAAGCCAAGCGGCCTCTGTGTGTGTGTGTGTGTCTGTGTGTGTGTGTGCGTGCTTGTGTGTGCGTGCTTGTGTGTGTGTGTGTGTCAGGTTTCACACAAAATCCGTACACAGCTGACTGCTGCAGTTTATCATACTTATACATTTTTGGTCAAGAAACAGACTAGTGAAAATGGCAAGTTGATGGGACCAATATTTTGGGATGCATTAATAATTTTGGAATACAGTATAATCATGCTGCTGTGACCAGAACGCTTTGGCGGTTACTGCTGGACAAATGGGGTACAGCATGTATGTATACACAATAGCATATGAACTCCACATCTAGAACCTGTGGATCCTCAAAGGTCAACACACTAGTGTGTGTTCAATCCTCCATTTTGAATGATCTTCAGGTTTTTGTCAACACCGCCAGACAGAAAATCTGACGGTCTTGATGTCTGATGGTGTTGACAAAAAACGACTTTTTTGCATGATGTGCATGACCTGTATTCATCAGCCATCTGGTGTTAGCCTTGGGTGCTGGGCACCTCTAGCCCTACTTAAAATGTATGAATTTATTAAATAATTCTATTTAATATTTTCTATAAAAAACTGACAGTGTTGACACATCATGGTTGTGACAGAGATTTCAATAAATATGTAAAGAATTTTTAAGGAATAGAGCACTCAGTGGAGGCTGAGTGAACTTGTTGCATGTGCTAGATCTGGAAGGTGAAGAAAAGAGTCCTCAGGAATATAGGTGACCCTGTGGTGCCAGATTTTTTTTAGTTTTTAAAAAAAATATCTGACGGTGTTGACAGAAATGTGGGACACATTTTAAGGAAAAGCAAAATAATACTAAATATTAATGAAAATTCACAGCCCTTACTTTTCAAGCAATTTTTCATTCTATTTGATTGGTATTTTATTCATTTAAAAAGAGTTTTCACTGTTTATTATCAAATTGAAATGATAATCTCTTGTATGGGGACAAGCCATTGTGTGGGTAATGGGCTTACATATTATTTTAAAATTCAATAAATTAAAAACAAAGTTATGGATAAAAGGCTACATTTGTTTAAAAGACCCTTAGAAGATCAACTCTGACCATTTTTATAGTGAAAATATTATTCATTTTCAATGGAATTAGCACTTTTCTGAGTGGGACATGTTTTTTCCAAAATCTCAAGAATCAGTGAAACATTTTAGTCAGTAGATGCCTTTGGTTGTTGGTGGATGTTTGGGTCTTTATGCTGGGTTTTTTTTGTTTTTTGTTAAGTTTCAGTTTCACTTCATCAGCAGTGACCATTTTCCAGTAAATCACACTTGCTGTAAAGCATGCATGTTACACATGCTGCCCTATGACTCATATAAGGAAGGTAACTTTGTACTGGTTGGTCTCTGTAGGATTCTGATGCATGTGTCTGTAACAGGTGTGCCTCTGCCATTTATTGCACCTCATGCATATTTTCTCTTGTTAGTACCCATAGATTAGTGGGATGCACCAATGTTTTGCTCTTAAGTACTATTTAGACAGTATTAGTTTTACACACACATTTGGGACCACTTTTATTTTCTATTTTTACAAACGATCTTCCTTTTGTGTCCCAAAAATCCAGTTTGATAATGTATGCTGATGACACCACTTATACTATTCTGCATCTAAAACTGGCAGTGTTTCCCACAGGACAGGAATCTATTTGTGGTGGTGAGGTTGTGGGGGGTGTGTGACCAAGAAAAACGCATGAGTTTTAACACTTGAACACTTGTTGGATACAGAAGATGCATACATTTAATATACAGATACAATCTGTATGTATAATTTACAAATAACAAATAAGTAATGTACAAGCATTGGGCTCAAAAATCCCATATCAGTCGGGCTCTAATACAGATATATACACAGATATTTCCCTACTGCCTGCAGAGTTTGTACCTTTTGTCAGGGCAATAGATTTTTCTAGGCTTCCTGAAAAAATACCCTAAGGCCTTATGGTAGGGAAAGGCCTCAGGGTCAGGACCCTTGATTGTGATTCTCAGGTAGGCAGCCAGGTGTTCTCCTTGCAGCTGATTTCTACTGTCTGTTTTCACCTAAGGATTCATAAAAACAAAACAAAAAAAACTTTATATGTCATCAACTGCACTAACAAAGAAAATGTGAAAATATTTGTTTTGCTTCTCAAAGTGATGCTGTTACCCTATTCATGGTAGAAAAATCCCATTCACAATTAATTCTGGATCCAAACCACTGCCTCTGTGTTTTGCTGCAGCCATCTCTATAAGGCACAAAAGAATAGAAATTAGGACCCTTTTCCTGTGAAAAGTGCATTTGTGATCTTCCCTCTGCTTCATTTCCTTGTTTGCTGAGTCTCACCTGTTGCCTTCACCCTAGTTGCCTCTACTGCTGCTGTTTTCCTTCTCTCCTACAGCTCTTATCCCTTTCTCCTCACCGTCTCTTACTGCCTCAGCGGTAGCACTAGTTGAAGCCTGAAAATATTGGAAGCAAATAAATTTTCACGCTGACGGACATCGCTTCACTCATCCATATGAATTTCTTAAGTGTCTCCACTGTTTTGAAATACCTCCTGTGGTCTGGAAGGAACCTCCTCTTCAGGATGACACCTTTTCTTTTGTTGAAAATATTTTTCCATTGTCATCTGTGTTGAGGAGTGAACATTCAACGTGAGAGTTCATTACCAAGGAACACAACCGCGCTACGTACAGCACCAGCTAAGCGGCAGCAGTTTAATAGGTGTGATGTGGTTATCCTTTTAGCTAACATTAACACTACTAACAGCGTGAGTTAATGGTGGCACATGTGTAGCTTCCAGCTATATCAACGCAAACACAGGGTAATATAACATGAGTTTTATAACTTGGTCTTTCGTGCCAGTCTACTTCTACTTCTTCTTCTTCGGAAAATAATTTGTGGCGGAAATTATTTATTCGTGGCAGGCTGCCACGAATAAATGAATGTATGGGAAACACTGATTGCAGAACTTCACTCTGTCCTCTCAAAGGGCTTGGATTAGGGATGTAAACAATTAATCGACTATGAGTTTACAAAGCTTCAGGAGGTAGGGAAAAGATAAATGAGCGGAAAGTTTCACTTTCACTTTTGTGGGGGGGCACAGACCTATCCCCATAGTATTAAAATTACGATGGAAAGTGACGCATGTGCACGGTTTCTTTCTTTTTCTTTCTGCCAGTTAGGCCTGGGCAATAAACAGAAAATTTACCGTTGCCGACATTTTCTACAATGTACCAACATCATTTTGCACATGTCTGTAAATTCAATATTCTAATAAAAAAGAAAATAAGTCTTTATTGTCTATTTTGACTGTGTGTGCTGGTACACTATGTTCATTCCCCTTTAAGATGCTGTGCAGCTTGTGTAGTCACGTGACTCCACCCACCCAGTCTGAACAAGAAGGGAAACAGACAATGAAGAAACAGCTGATGGTTCAAGTGAGGAAGTGGCTGACACAGCTGTAGACTAAGTAACGTTAGTCCAAGTTGATCCTCTTGTGCTTGTTCCAAAAAGAAATTCGACATCTGTGCTTTGGAAATATTTTGGATTCCACAAAGATGATGTTGAGCAAAAGGATACGAAATGCAAAGTGTCACAGATCAGCTGAGCTTGCTTAGCAACCAGGTTTTGCCATGGCGCTGCCACCACACCAAATATGCCATACAAAAAAATTATCACTGTTGCATTAGGCTTATTATACATGTATATATATATATATATATATATGTATATATATATATATTAGAGCCCAACAGCCTATCACCAATTAATCAACATTGGCCAATATGTAGCTGATTTATTAACTTTTTTTATTGTGGAGATTCTGTCGCTCGCTCGCTGCTGCTGGTGCTGTGTGTGTGCTGAGTTAGAGGAATAGTTAGGTGTCAATTTCACTTTCACCTCTGTTCTGACATTCACATTGTCTCCCTCCCCCCATTTATCGTACAATTATCGTTATCGAGGTAAAACTGCCCAATTTATCATGCTATTGATTTGAGGTCATATCACCCAGCCCTATATCATTATGTAAAATTGTATCTCATTAACTATCACTTTAGTTTATCAGACGTATTCAGATGCAATATATGGCTAATACTGTACGGCAGGAAGTAATGCAGTACATTGATACAGTGACAAGTACTGTCTGACATTGCAATTCTACTTTGCATTTGTAAACATTTATACAACCTGTAGTTTTATTACTTGCTTCTAATATTATTTTTTGTATTGTTTGCTTGTTTTTTGCACTGTTTATGCTGCACATTTTCTTGCACTTTATCCTGTTGCCTTGACCAGTGATTTTCCCTGTTGTAGGATTAAAGTTTCATCTTATCTAATTTTGCCTCTTTCCAGGGTCATAGAGGAAGAGCTGAAGGACGTGTCCTCAGAGGAAGTCCCGCCCCTGACCCCACTGGCTGTAAACGTAAAGACCGAACATGAGAAGAAGATGGTGACCCAACTGGCCAAGATGATCCGTATCGTTGGTGACAAAGTCCAAGATGACAAAGAGTTCCAAGAGTGAGTCTGGATGTTCTTTGATTTGACAGCATTTGATAGGTCCTACAGAGCTCTCCAACTGAATGTTTGTTGGTATCATTTGTGTTGCAGTTGTATTGACAGCGTGGCTCGTGCCCCCGGATGTAGAGGGGAGAGGTTCAAACAAGTGGCTAACAAAGTGTTCGAACAGGGGATTACTTGGGAGAGCATCGCGGTGCTTTTCTACGTTGCAGGAAGGCTGGCTGTCAGGGTGAGTCTGGAGACCCTGAACTGTGCAGTGAAGAATTTCTCTTCAATACTGGATGTCATGCAGGGTCAATAGTGCATTTTCATTTAGAGCATGATCATGCAGCAGAGATGTTCACAAGTCATTTTTTCCAAGTCAAGTCTCAAGTCTTTTAGAACCAATACCAAGTCAACTCTCAAGTCTCAAATTAATATAAAATAGAATAAAAGAATAGAATAAAGTTAATAAAACGATGTAAAGTCTAAAAATGTGTCACGTACAATGTGGAAGTTAGAGACAAAAAAGCAGATGTATCCGTTGTAACACCACCTAGTGGAATACAGGCACAGTTTTTGGTATGGTAGATCTGTGTCCTATTCTGTAGCGTCCATGTCAATTCCTTCAGCATAACAGTTCAGCTGTAATAAATGTATGTTGTTTGTCTTGGAATAAGCCACGCCCACATTTGGCAGACCACACCCACCTTCTAGATATGGTCTCAGGAATGGCCCTTCTTCATCCCCACCAAGTTTGGTAGGAATGGGTATAGCCGTTTAAAGAGATATACATTTCCACTGTTCATAGTGCCCCCTAGTAACTAAAATGCACCAAATTCAGCTCATCCCCTCACTGTCACATGTCAACCATGGATGTAAAATTTAGTGTTGATAGTATTTACTTTGTCTGAGATATGCAACAGTTTGCATTTTTATTAGCTAGAATGTAGTCATTCATAATTGTGACTGGACTTTTGATAGCATTAGATCAGGTTGGAGATTTGAGTGTCTGTTCCAAAATTCACGCTCTTTGGACCAAATTCCAAGGTGTTATAAGAAAAAGTAGGTTTTACAGTTCTTGCAATTTTGTGGGGAGAAAAGTAAAAACCTGTTCATATATGCGCTCAGTTTCCCTTTCACATCACTAACAGAATGACTTATCCTTGTGTTTGATGAAGTTGGACATAGTTGGTAGCCGGCATCATTTATCCAGATGCCACAGTCAATGCAAGTGACCATTCGCTTGTTTGCTGTCTGTGTGATGGCTTTATAACCAAACGTTATAACAAACGCCACAGCTCCACCTGAGCTTGCGGATGCCATGGTCAGAGTGATTTTCATACCGGCACTGCACGTATGTGTTACGTTGTGCGTGATTTGAAGGGGTGGGGGGTTCAGCCTGTCATCAATTTTCTATTTGTCGCATTGGAAAAAAATTAAATGACTGAAATAATGACAATAATAATTTCATGAAATGAGGATTATTTACGAGTCCCAAACTTCGAGTCCAAGTCAAGTCTCGAGTCTTTTGAGGGCCAGTCTGAAGTCGAGTTTATAGAGTCTTTGTTTGTGCGACTTAAGTGCAACTCGAGTTGAAGTCTTGAGACTCGAGTCCCCATCTCTGTCATGCAGCCAAGAAAAGTTTTATTTGAACTTTAACCCATAAAGACCCCAAACAGCCACCATCACCCAAAATCAACTACTGATCTAAAATGTGTTATACCTGTTGATCGACTAATCCTATTAAGGCATGTAAATAATTGGCGTAAAATAGGGTGGTAGCTATCGATACGTTTTGAATTAGAGTATTCTACCAGATATTTCAGCAATTAATTGAGTAATTGCGCACACATGCATATGACTTTATATGACTTTGTGCCCTTGTATAAAAAGTGCATAAAACCTTCAAAGTGCACTGCTACTCAGTCACTCCATTTCTTGTGTAGATTTTTTATTTTATTTTTTTTACAAAAGATCAAAATCCCTCAGCTATTTCATATTGTAAACACACATCGCTCAAACCTGTAGAGAGCCCCATACACACATGTATTACACAGCACTGAGATCCAAGAATCTCTTTCTCTCTGTCTCTCCCTCTCTCAGAAATCGACACAAAAATGTCTATGGGACTTTAGGGGTTTAAGTTGAAGGTGACAGCTGTTTTTTGTCCTCAGATGGTGGAGGCTCATCTTCCACAGACAGTGAGAGAGATCCTCACCTGGACTGTGGAGTTCTTCAGAAACAACTTATTGGGCTGGATCCGGGATCACGGAGGCTGGGTAAGTTCTTTGATGGAATCAAAGAACTAGTCCAGGGGTGGCCACCCCTGGTCCTGGAGAGCCATTATCCTGTATGGTTTAGATGTTTCCCGTCTTCCAGCTCACCTGACAGTAGTTAACAGGCTTCTGCAGAGCTTGATGATAGGCTTATCATTTAAATAAGGTGTGTTGGAAGAGGGATACATCGAAAAAATGCAGGATAGTAGCTCTCCAGGACCAGGGTTGGCCACCCCTGAACTAGTAGATTCAGCCAATCCTGTAGGGATGTAAAGTTTACCAGTAGGGGGAGCTGTTTGATTACCAGACTCTGCCATAGAGAGCCTCTCAATCCTCTGAAATGAAAAGTGTTCCTTCCTGTAAATTTTGAAATATAGAGAGGAAGAGGTTGCCTGTTCCACTCAGTGTTGTGTGTTTGACTCACAGATAAACAGTTTCTCCGATTTGGCCAAGGCCTCTGTGCAAAGCGTGTCGTCGATGACCTTCCACAGCTGTGGCCTCATCATCATCTTCATTGCAGGCCTTGCACTGGGGAGTGTCATCACCTGGAGGCTGACCAGACAGCACTGAGGCAATCTCACAAAACACACCTCCACTTATCTGGTACCAAAGAGAAGGGTGCTGACAACCAGAAGAACTCACCAAGCACATATAGAAAAGGTGCCAGATTTAACTCTTAAGTTGAACACCTCTGGCATTGTTTCCCCCAAAGCAGTTTTACAATAAGGCTGTAACGAATGACTATTGCTGTAGTCAACTAGTCAGAGTATGAACTGCACAAAAAAACATGAGCTTTTACTCAAATAAAATACATTTTCTTTCCCTTAACAAGGACATTTGGTGCACAACAATTAGAATGCAGAACAAAATTATCTAAACAAACAACTAAATACTCAAGAATTGGAATCAGCAATAAAATAAAAATTTTTAGGTTTCAAGATTGACACTAGCTCTATGTAAATGACCACTGTGAGCAGACCAAATCTACCACTTTGTGCCTTCATTGTAGTTTGTCAGTGTTGTCTATGAAAAATTGGAAAGTGAGTCTTTTTTTAACCATTATATATTTTCATACTCATGAATTATGTTAAACACATGCTATATATGACAGTTTTACTCAGAATAACCATGACACAGAAAATCCCAAACTGTAGTAGTGTCCAGTGTATTTAGGCCTTTAGCTTGTGAGCAGTAAATGGTTAGTAAGACCACCACCAATTTAGTAACTATGTTAGAATGCTGTCACTGTAAGATACATTCATATGGATGTAACTGGAGAATAATGACAACATGGAGGGTTGGCTGACATGACCCAAACACAGTATTTACATAAAAAAAGAGACAGACAGTTATGTCATATTCTTTGTCTGAGCAGTGTAACAATTCTAGAGGTGGACCAGTTAAAGCAGGGGTGTTAAAATCATTTTAGTTCAGGGGGTCACATTTAACCCAATATGATTTCGAGTGGGACCAGTAAAATAATACCAGTGAAAAAAGAAAAATTAAATTATGAGAATGTTTACATGTACAAAGTTTCCTAAATGATGTGAATAAGATGAGCAACCTGAAATTTGTTAAGAAAAAAAAGTGTAATTTTAACAATATTATGCCTCAGTTTATTTTTTATTTTTTTACACTAAAACAAAGAAAAATTTGGGGTTGTCATTATTTCTAGATTATTATGATAGTATTTTACTGCTCTGACCCATTTCAGATCATTTTGGTCTGTATGTGGAACCTGAACTTAATCCTTGAATGTAAATGTCTGTAATTTTTGGATTTCACATATTCATCCCATGGGCCAGATTGGACCCTTTGGCGGTTGACAATGTAATAAAGTAAACGTTGAAGTCAAAAAGATTTATTGTGCAATATAACATTAAAAAAATGTTATATTACCAATTATCACAGCCACTGATTGTCAGAGCAAATTATCATGATATGAAATGAAATTACATCAAGATAATAATTTGTCAGTCCTGATGACTTTTACTAGGTTACTAAAATGAATAGATAAAAGGCACTGATTTAGTAATGAATGTTGGAGAGATAAGTCCATCATATAGTTTTAAAGTGAGAATATTATCATTGGATGTAACCAAGCATGTGTCATTTGTTGAGGGTTAATAGTGTGAGATGATTTAATAATATTCACAGGGCTGTAGTCACATCCTCAATAATATTTTATAAATCTACAAGGTGTTTCTCTTTAGACTTAATGCAATTCAAGGAACACAGAAATGTACACAGCTAAATTTCTTTTTTTTTTTTTTTCACAGAGCTAAATTTCTATCTGAACTTTAGATGAAATGTCCCATGAGTCGAAATAAATGATGAAATGAGATGAAATAAATGCAAAAGCATGAGTTCTACTGTCAGTGGTGTTAACTTTGACACTGCTGTAGCACAAGTCTCATTGTTCACGTATGACTTTGAAAATATAAAACAGTTGTGTTTTGTTAATAACACGAATATAGCAGGTATGGCATGACAAAATATACAAATTAATGAAATATTTAGATCAAAATAAACTGTAGTCTTCCAAGTCATGAGATATAACTAGGTGGGTGCACACAAATGATGGTTAATCATATGGAAACTATGATCAAATGGGTTTTTTTTGTTTTTGTTTTGACCACTGTTTTTGTACAAGTCAGAGGAGAAAGTTCTATCCATTTTGTAAAATAATCATTATTGTAATGAGGGCATTGTGGCAGAAGATTTACTGGATAGAATTTAATCAAATGATTTGATGGAATATGAAAAAATCCTAGAAATTAAAATCCTAGATGCTGTCCAGGTGGTTTCTGTCCTGTTCTTCTGTATGGGGTCATTCCTACATATGCACACAGATTTTTTGCACATACTGCCTTTAAACTAGAGGCCTAAGTACTTGAACCAATAATGTAGAGCTGGTATTAAGCCATATTTTTTCATATTGAAGTGTTTTTAAATGGAAAATTCAATTCTTTACCTATGTAAAGAATTATTTTATATATATATATATATATATATCAGGGTTTCCCCCAGTGCATTATAAGCCTGCTTTAAGACATTTCTTCTCATTACAAGTAGTGCTGGTTAAATAAACCGCGAGTAACAGACTCCAGTACCGCTGCCGCGGAAGCACGACCAGCTCCTGCGAGCCCCTGTTGAAGAGGGAGCATGTCGGTTCGTTCGCGAGGGTTCAGCCCCCCCCCCCCGCTCTGCTCTACTCCGCTCC
>JAPTYQ010000029.1:6067831-6087209 GCA_029814465.1 Ostorhinchus cyanosoma
CACACACACACACACACACACACACACACACACACACACACACACACACACACACACACACACACACACACTGTTTCTTTTTTTATTCATACACACGCACGCACGCACACACACTGTTTCTTGTTTCTTTTTTTATTTCACCAACTCAGCACACCAGCCTATTTATCACTGTCCCTTCCTCTCCCTTTAATTTTTTCTGCTCTCTTAATATCAGCCTTATATGCACAGCCATGGTTACTTAGGGTTTTACCAGACCACGATGCACAGGCATATCAATTTGCATGGAAATTTGGGCTGCCAACTAATTGTTTGTATTGTTTCAAAAACTATAAAGGCACACAACATGTAACATTTGATGTAACATTGATATCAGTAAACTGCATTTCTAAGGCCCAAAGGAGACCAAATGGCTACAAAAGGAAGGCATAGCACAAGCTTCTCAAAGCTGTAATACTGCTGACAGGTGCTGGGTCCCATGGACTTGTATTGAACTTCTAACTAAAAAATAGTCTATGTTTCCAACTCCTCAGTAAGACAAGTATCTATTGTCTGTCCTAAAAGTCACTAGGAGTTGCTAAAAGTCATTATCACCTAATTTACCATAAGTGTAAATGTAAAAATGTGGAAAAAAAAAACAATGTATGAGAGAGGAATAACATCATGGGAGAAACAAGTGAGTACAAAAATACCCTAAATATGTTTAGAACTACAATTGAGCAATACTTTCAATTATTGTTTTTAGCTCACTGGTCAATAGGCCATGAGCTGTTGTGAAGGCACTTTGTCTGTCGTCTTTGTCACCATCTTCGTTGCTATCTTCATGGCCGTTTTTCATTAGCAATATCCTCAAACATCTCTGATGAATATACCGATCGGATTCATTTCAAATTTTATATATTGCTTCCTTGGGACAGTGTCTACAAATGTCACAGTTATGAAATATTTAGATTTAAAAATTTTGGATGAATTTTAGAATTATTAAAAATTTGCCTTTACTTGTAATCAGGGCCGGTTCTAGCCATTTTGGTGCCCTGGGCAAGATATGAATTTTGCCACCTTTACCTGGATGCTTAGCATAGGCTAGGCTAACACTTTGCTGATGCTGTCATTGAGCTCTGCTCTGTCACTCTCTCTCATGCGTATACACACAGTGAACACTGGGTCAGGTAAAGCTCATCTGAGAAATTACAGGGGGGTTGTTGTTTTGTTTTTTGTTTTTTCTCATTTCTTTATTTTTAAGACAGTTCATGAGAAATTGTCATGTTATCAATGCTAGTATTCCTTTATTTACTACAATTACTATTACTTTTTTTTTTTTTTTTACCTACCAGTGGCACCCCCTCCAGAGATTAGCGCCCTAGTCAACTGCCTATGTAGCCTATGCCACAAACTGGCCCTGCTTATGATAGGCCATATTTTGATGGATTATAACATGGAAATGGTTACAGATTTCAATGTAATTACTAATGAGCACTTGATAAGAAATCATACACTGCTAAGCCATAGAAAAAGTCGCCACCAAAAACAAACGTCACACATTTTAATATTTTGTGGGACCGTCTTTAGCTTTGATTACTATTGCTATTTATGATTGCTATCTCTCACTCCAACTGACAATTATGCATACACATATAACAAACCAAAACTTCACCTGGGCCTTTTTGGAAATTTTGTTGCGAAATGCATGTGCGAAGTGAAAGTGGTTTCTCACAGATCTGGCAAGAAAACAAGCCAGATTGCTACAACATAAAATTATACAGTTCACCAGGGTTGTTGTAAAGAATGAGGATAGTCTGTGGAAGGAGGTAAAGGTGATGTATGGGTTCAGCACTCATAAAGAGAAATTGCTGCTGTGTGGAATTCCTATTTCCATAAAGCACTTTGTAATATTTATTCATGCATTCATTCATTCATTCATTCATTCATTCATTCATTCATTATCTCTACCCACTTTATCCTCACTCGGGTCACAGGACTGGCATGAGCCTATCCCAGCTACTTACGGAAGAAGACGGGGTACTTCCTAGACATGCCACCAGTTCATTGCAGGGCTGACATATAGAGACACACAACCATTTGCTCTCACACTCACACCTATGGGCAATTTAGATTAACTGATTAACCTATCAGTGCATGTCTTTGGATGGTGGGAGGAAGCCGGAGTACCCAGAAAGAACCCACGCAGACACAGGGAGAACATGCAAACTCCACACAGAAAGGTCCCATGACTGGTGTTTAGAATCGAACCCAGGATGTTCTTTCTGTGCAGCATGAGTGCTATCCACTGCACCATCGTGTCGCCCTTCGTGAAATTTCCGAAAAGGTCAGTGTGACTTTTCGGTTTCGTATGTAAAGAAGCAGACTGTGTTTATGATAAAGTCATCTTCGCCGTTGTTCTCTGTGAGGGAAGTGTAAGCACGGACAGAGTAATGGATTAGTGATAATTAGGCTATCACTTGGATTTTACAAATTTGAAAAAAAAAATTGTGATGAAAGTCATATGCTGCTTTAACCATAACACTAAAAATTTTCAGTCTACATTAACAATCTAAATGGACCAAAGAGAGACAATAGGGAAAACTGCCAATGGCAATGGGAGTGATTTCTATTCAGTGCAGTGATTTGTTTTAGACAAAGAATGATACATGCTTTCACTTGAGAGTCTCTAAAAGTCTCCAATAATACCAGATAAAGTTTATAGATTGGTTAGCGTTTTAGTGTTTGAGTTCCTTTTCAAAAGTTGCTAAAAGTTTCCAAAGAAATTTTAAAAGTAGCAAATTTTTTTCTGAGGTGCTTTTTATAAAAACAAAAGTTGCTGGGTAGTCTGAAAATCTAGCAACAGAAGTGCTAAATTGGCATCAATGCCCCCACTTCTGCAAAGTGTATACATGGTATTTATAATCTGCATCTTGCAAATGCTTATTAAAACAGTTGAATGGAAATGCACCTAATGTCAGTCTAGAAGACTGTTTGAACAGCTGCCTTTAGCATAAAATGGTATTAGCAGTAGAAAAAGTAGTCCCTTTGGACACAGCACACAAACATACTTATCCTGTATACTGGTGCAATGTCAAAACCAACACAGGTTTTTCCCAGTTGACTTTGTCCCCTCGTGTCCATGGGTGTACTCTGTATGTGTGTCCATATGCCCCCTTCGTCCATCACACATCCTCATACTGCAAAAAGCTCTGCAGCCCCTTAGTCAGCATGTTAACTTAATTAACTGAGAGAGAGCGAGAGACAGAGAGGGAGAGAGAGTGTGTGTGTGTGTGTGTGTGTGTGTGTGTTTACATGTAGTAATGCATTGTCCGTCTCTCAGAGAATTTGTGCATATGTCTGGGTTTGTGAAAGTGAGTGTGTGTTCATGTATGGAAGTGTTTGACCGCTGATGAGAACAAGCAGCCATGACTGAGCCGTAAGTCATTTGTGGTTAACAAAAGAGGAAGATGAAAGACAGGGTTACTGCTCTTTTCTATAATATATGACACTACAGCACATCATGTGGACTCGAGCTGCAGCTGTAGAATATTTTTGTAATCGATCACCAATTTCTCATCAAATCTGTAAAACTCGAGTCATAGCCTCAGTATCACAAATCCGTTAGTCTTTCTGTAATTACTCACCTGAATCTCTTCCCTCTGTGTAAGTGTATTCCACCAAAAACAATCCATTTGTTTACAAAAAGAGCTGGTAGGTCACTTGGGCATTTTCAGAATTGTGTCGCGACGTGCATTGTGGGAAATGGAAGTTCACGCAGCCGCAATATAGCCGCAGGGTCACAGTGGTGTGGCAGGAAGCATACGGCTGGAGCTCTGCTTCCCATTATGCACGTCACAACAAAATTCCAAAAATGCCTGAGTGAACTACTGGCTCTGTTTGTAAACAAATGGACGGTTTTTGGTGGAGTACATTTCAAAATTGTTCACCATGAGGGAAGACATTCAGGTGAGTACAGTCGGAAAGGCTAACGAATTCATGGTCCTTAGGGTTTTACAGATTTTAGGAAAAATTGGGGATGAAATTCATATACCACTTTAATCTATTGATTTTTTTCTTTGACTTGATTAAGAGATTATAAAATACTGGAAATATGAAAAAGACATTCTGAAAACGACAAACAACTTGTCCTTTATTCCAGAACCAGCTGAAACAACAACCACAAAAAGTATCAAAGTAAAACAAATACAAAAAATATCTATGAAGAAATAACAACAATAACAGTATAAAAGTATATTGAAAAGCAACTACAGATATAAACAACAAACAAGTCAATTGACATCTGCAAACAATATGTGCACTGTGGCCTTCAGTACATTTGGATCAAACTTAATAACTTACTAACAACTTAGGATGGATCCAGGTGGTCATGTCAGTGTGAAATACAACAGCAGAACAAATGTTTAGTGGCAGTGAGATTCCAGAAACAGAACTTTGATTCAGGGAAATTGTAATCAAATAGTTTTTTGTTTTTTTTATTGATTCAAGTCGATTCATCATTCCAGCTTCAATGTGGACAGAGTCAAACATAGTAGCTGTTGTGTCCTTCAGTGTCTTATTGTGTTTGAGGTGGCTTTAATCCATGTCAGAATGAACTATTAATCATGAAAAAAATTCTAATTAAAATACAGTGAAATATCTAATCTCCTAAATATGGTATTATTAATCCATAACCATTATATTATCAACTACCCAGCCAAAAAAATTATAATTACTGCAATGATTGTTTCAGCTGCAACAAGTTGTTTAAGTGTAACTGACACAGGAGCTTCTCATTTCTTAAACCACCATCAGTTTGAAAGAAATTCAGATTGGGCTGTGTTTCAGTGGGAAAAAGTCATATGGTCTGATGAGTCCAGTTGGACACATCATGGTGAGGCAACAGTAGGGATGCAACGGTACAGGTTATGTACGGTATGTATTGTGGTTTGTGAGTCGCGGTTCACTGTATGGTTCGGATGCAGAGCCGGGCAGTATGCCGACATGTAGCTGAGCTGATAGAGAGCCTTAAGGCTCATTGATGTTAGCTTTACGTTATGTAAATAGGTACATCCATTTCTAATGTTTTCATGCATCTCTGCCTTCGTACTTCCATGTGTCCTGTACGTTAAAATGAGCACATGTCAATCAATCCAGCAGAAGGCACAGCTCTTAATTAATTACCAGATTGGCCAAATACCACAAAGAAGAGTGAAGGTTTTTGTGAAGAAGAAAGTAAATAACTAGAAAAGCACTCGGAGAGCACACACCTCCGCCGAGTAGTGGTATGGTCATAAATACATTGGTACTTTCTCACTAACTCACAGAGTCGCTCTTTGAAAAGTTCTATTATTTATGGAAATTATGCTGTTCAAATCTCTATACTGCCTCCATGGTTCCTGATAATACTGCTATGTATAAGCTCCTGGAAAACCGATAGAATTATGTAGAGAATGTATGCAGGGGACAGACAGAACAATCTGTCTGTATCCATCTGCATCTTTAACGTAGAGCATAAATAAGCCCTTACTCAGAACTGGATCCGAGTTCTGTTAAAGTCAAATAGGCTGGGTACAGTGCACAGCTGAGTGTCTGGATGATTGTGCACTGCACCCAGCCGGCTGCAGCCAGGCTCCATGTCTAGCTCCAACCAATGACAGTAGAATTCCATCAGTCAGTAGACTTGCAAAGCTCTTATATAAATGTGAGTTGTCTTGAAATGTCATTTGAAAATGACAAATGAGGCGTACCACAATACATGCTCTTATATTGAACTGTTAGGGGCATACCGAACGGTATGACGTGTACCGTTGCACCCCTAGACAACAGGCATATGAAGTGATTACCCATCATGCCTAGCACCTACTGTACAAGCCTGTGAGACCACTGTTATAAGCTAGTGTTACTTCAGTTGTTCAGGTCTAGGTTCAAGCAACATTATGTGACCAAAAAAAATCAGGTCAACTGAACCTGAATATACTGAATGACCAGGCTTGAAAATGAGTGGGGGTTTTTTTCTTTTTTTTTTTTTTTTACACATATTCTAGGATGAGAATGACCATGATTCAACAGGATCAGATTGGGAAAGAGTTTTACGAGAGCATGAGACATTTTCAAAGTGTGACTTTATGGGCTCATAAAATGATGATGATGTGTAAGTTGTGAAACAATTCAAATCGGATCAAAAATTCTTTATCTCTTACTGTTGACCACCATACATATTTTCTCTGAAATTGGGTCCAGTGGGGCAGGATTTAGATTATCATTTGTCAAGTCGGATGACATTGTGCCAATTCTTTTTCGAGTTTTAAAGTTAAGAACAGCAGTGCCTCTACATTAGTTTACTACAACTTCTTTCTCTACTGTGGTACCAGTCAGGGTTTGGAAGGGGCTAAATTAATTGATTTAACTCAACTACAATGATTAGTTTTGATAGTTAGTGTTTTACATGGAGTAAATTGTGATTTTAAATCTCTTAACTGGTCAGTTTACATCAGTGCACCGTTTCAATTCATTTCAAGCAGCGTCTTGATGTAATTTTTTACATTATTTACCCTCCATTTAAATGAACTCAACAGTTAAAGGGCTAATGAATGAAACACCAAGTGTGAAGATGGTGTCATTTGCAATGAACCCCCCCCACCACCACCACAAACATACACACACACACACACACACACACACACACGCACACGCACACACAAATAAATAATAAATAAATAAGTGCACAAACATGAAAACAAAAACAAAAAAATATATTGTTAGCTTGGTGAGGTAGCAAAAGATGTTTTGGACTGGGTTAACAATCATTGAAATACAGTTGCAAAAAAAACTATCAGACCATCTAAAGTCATCAAAAACAATGCTTATGCAAGGACGTACTAACTCCTGTGTATATCATGTGACTAAAACAGACAGAAAATAAAACGCGGAATACCTAAAAGCACTGTTTTGTCAGTACAATGCTATAGTTATTGATGTAAGAACTTAAGTGATTTTGGTTATTATCAAGAAAACATGGAAAATTGATCAATATTAGCTCTGAAATTAAACTCTTGTGAGCAATTTTTGTTGTTATTGTGGCCTCTGTGTGCATGCGTGCATGCATGTATGTGTGTCTGGGGATTCACACAAAATCTAGAAAGAGCTGACTGCTGCAGTTTGGCATACTTATGTTATTTTTGTTGTTCAAACAAATGTACCTTTAGTTGTACCAGGCATTAAAATGAACAAGAAATTGGAGAAAACAGAGGGTGGTGTATAATTTTTTCCACGACTATAATTAAATAGATCAAACGAACATTTCCTCAGAAATAGATTTTCTATGTAATTTAATTCATATAAATCCTTTTAAAAGACACTTAAGTTTGGGAGGTATTAGCTCGGTAACTAATGTTAGCTGAGTTAACATTGTCAATCGTCAAATGTCAATTGTTATGTCCATCTTAACCTATGATGACCCAATGCTACTTTTGTGACAGTTCCCAAATGAATCCCCCCTTTAACCTTTCTGAAGCAATTTATCACCATTTATTGTAATGCTGTATTCCTTTGTATTTTGCATTTCTGCAGTGAAAATCTGGTGTTTTCTTATATTTCATTTACTGATCATGTAGATGTTCACAAAAGCTCAGATTAAAATTTAGGATTATTACAGAGAAAACTGAAGAAAAAGTGACTTTTTCAGCAAAGATATCAATAACATAATGTAAAAATGTCTCCATCCACTGTCATTTATCAAACTCCATGAGGTTTACTGGTGAATCAGTATCATCAACGTTGTAGAAGACGACGGTGTTTCCACATTCACTACGGAGCCTCTGAACGTCCAAATAGGTCATATCTGCTAAACATAAAAGATGACATATTGCATTTTACATTAATATTTTACATAATTTACATGTATTGATAGGATTAATGGATCAATGGTTATTAAAACATTTTACACCAGCAGATGCTTTTTGTTGGTGGTGGATGTTTGGGTCTTTATGGGTTAATGCAGCGCAATAAACATACAGCTCAACAACTGAATAGGGGCCCCCAGGCCTCGAAAACCTTTCCCAAAGGCTCTGAACAAAGCAGCAGAATGTGAATGAACAAAAACAGGAGAACATTGTACCTGCAGTAGGTTGGGGAGTGTTAACATTAAAATGTCCTTTTAATGCTCATTCTGTCAATGTGGTCCTCTATGAGTGGAATTATTGATGTGATTATGTGTCAGCAATTTTTTTTTTTTACATCAGCAGTAATAAATCTCTTGCATATAGCTGAGGAAATACACACTTTGAAGTAAAAGAACTCAAAAAACAGTGCCCAGGATCTCAGTTTGGTACAGTGTCTTGCATAACACTGAGTATTCTTTAGCAAAGCTCTCATCTGTCCTCTTTAACCCCCACATCCCACTCCCCACCCCACCGCTCTCTCTCTCTCTCTTTGCCCCTCTCCCTCTCTCCCCATCCACTGCATCAGTCCCTTCCTCCACACTCTTTCAATCTACTAAAATACTTGGCTCAATTAGAGTGGAGCAGGAGGGATATGATAAAGTGTTTCACGCCCACTGTCCACTCTCCCTATCCCCCCTCCCTGCCTCTTTTTCTGTTTCTTTCCTACACCAGTAAGACAGATTCAGAGAGAGAGAGAGAGGGGGGGGGGGGCAGAAGCAGAACAAGGATTTGCTGAGCTCCACAAAACAAGGGAGAAAAGACTGCAGACCATCAGATCATTAGTGCTCTCCCATTTTCTCTGCCTTTTTCTTCCTCACATCAGGTACTCTCTGCTTCTCTCTCCTCCTCATCATCATTTCTCTCTCTCTCTTGCTCTCTCTCTCTCTCTCTCTCTCTCTACAGCAGAGCTAATGTGCTGTGTTGGTCTGTTGAAGGTGGTCTGCAGTGGTCTGCTTGGCCCAGTCCACGTCACTGGAACACTCCTTTTAATGGTTTGGTCCATGGAATACTGCAAACCCATCCACTGTAAAAAGTGACACTGGGACACAATACACACCCATTACGAAGCCAGAAAAAAAAAGAAAGTAAACCTGTGACTAGAGCTGCAGCTATTGATTATTTTTCTTCAATTTGATTAAATGATTATTTGAATAAACAAAAAAATTGAAAAAATGTGAAACAGACATGTCTGGAAATAATGAGCTTGTCCTTTATTCAGAACCAGGTGAAAAACAACCACAAAAAGTATAAAAGTAAAAGGATATATAAAACTAACAACCTGGTGTCATGTGTGCCACAATAAGCATCGATGTGAAAAACAACAGTAGAACCCATGTATGGTGACAGTGAAATTAAAGGAACAAAGCTTCGACTCAGGAAAACTGTAAATTAATATTTTTTTAATTGATTTGAGTCAGTTGATTATATCTCCGAAAGGAGTTTCGGGGACATTATGTTTTTGGTCCGACCGCCGCCGCCGGATTAGAGCATGAAACGGGCCTGAAAAGTCAGACCCGAACCGGCCGGGGCCCGACAGAACTCGACCCGAGCCCAGCCCGGCCCGGCCCGTTGTGATTGACAACTTTGTAGGGCCCGCACCCGTTTGCAGCCCAACATTTTTCCAATGGGAGGATTTTTTTTTTTTCAGGGAAACCAGGCGGAAATAAAGAATGCATTTTTATCCATTTATTCATTTTATTTTCCATTTATGTCAACTTTTTTAGTCTCTCTCAAAACATTCATAAGTCAAACTGGTCAAAATGCTCACGTGATGGCAAATTTACCGCGCAAGTAATGTTAAGCCCAAATCCTACCCGAGCCCGATTATAAATGATAAATATTATGCCCAACCAGCCCTAACCCGACGGGACCCGACGGGACTCGTTGGGCCCCATCGGGTTTGGGCAAATATTCCAAGCTCTATGCCGGATATCCTTTGTGTTAACAAGATAACTTAAAAGATATTCAGTTTAGAAATTCCATGTTTTCCATATCAATGAGTATCATGGAGAGGAAGAACTGATTCAATTTCGGATGATTTACCATTACTAGATTGCCCACAAGGGGACGCTCAAAAGTTTAAAATCACTAAACACTCTTTTGTTCATACACTACATTGCCAAAAGTATTCACTCACCTGCCTTGACTCGCATATGAATTTAAGTGACATCCCCTTCCTAGTCTATGGGGTTCAATATGACATTGGTCCACCCTTTGCACTATAACAGCTTCAACTCTTCTGGGAAGGCTGTCCACAAGGTTTAGGAGTGTGTTTATTGGAATTTTTGACCATTCTTCCAGAAGCGCACTTATGAGGTCACACACTGAAGTTGGATGAGAGGGCCTGGTTCTCAATCTCTGATCTTGCTTTGTGCGCTGGTGCACAGTCATGTTGGAAGAGGAAGGGACCAGCTCCAAAGTTGGGAGCATGGAATTGTCCAAAATGTCTTGGTCTGCTGAAGCATTCACAGTTCCTTTCAATAGAACTAAGGGGCTAAGCCCAGCTCCTGAAAAACAACCCCACACCATAATCCCTCATCCACCAAACTTTACACTTGGCACAATGCAGTCTAACAAGTATCGGTCTTCTGGCAACCACCAAACCCAGACCCGTCCATCAGATTGCCAGATGGAGAAGCACGTTTCATCACTCCAGAGAACGTGCTTCCACTGCTGTAGAGTCCAGTGGCGGCGTGCTTTACACCACTGCATCCGACACTTTGCATTGCACTTGGTGATGTATGGTTTGGATGCAGCTGCTCGGTCATGGAAACCCATTCCTTGAAGCTCTCTGTGCAGTGTTCTTGAGCTAATCTGAAGGCCACATGAAGTTTGGATGTCTGCAGTGACTGACTGCAGAAAGTTGGTGAAGTCTTGGCACTATGTGCATCCGCTGACACCGCTCCATCAGTTTGTGTGGCCTACCACTTTGTGGCTGAGTTGCTGTCATTCCCAAACACTTCCACTTTCTTATAATATACAGTTGACTGTGGAATATTTAGAAGCGAGGAAATTTCACGACTGGATTTGTTGCACAGGTGGTATCCTATCACAGTTCCACACTGGAGTTCACTGAGCTCCTGAGAGTGACCTATTCTTTCACAAATGTTTGTAAAAGCAGTCTGCATGCCTAGGTGCTTGATTTTATACACCTGTGGCCATGGAAGTGATTGGAACACCTGATTGTGATTATTTGGATGGGTGAGCCAATACTTTTGGCAATATAGCATATCTCTGGAACTATTTGTCTGATTGACTTCAAATCGAGTGCAAATGAAAGGTCATGACCCGGGGATGCCCCATGTCATGATATAATGGCTGTCTGGTAAAGGATTGGGGGCATTTGAGGATCTACCCCTAGTTCACTTCCGACGGCTAGTTTTTTGTAGTTGTTTCAGCTTTACAGTGTTTTTCCATCTTATGGCATGTTTACACCAATTTATCACAACTAGTCAGGTCTTACCACAACTACATAATCTTTTTCACTCAGGACCAAAAAAGTATTGAGACTTGTAAACAAACACTATTTTGATACTAATTGTGAAAATTATTAACCATAGTTATTCCCACTCATTTCCTCCTGATTGGGCTTTCAACACCTCTTCTTTGTCATCATCTTCCTCACTGAGAACATGGTTGAATGTGAGGCTCAACTCACCTCTTTGTCCTTTATTCCCTGTGTTTATGTCTTCATCTGTCCTGTCATCATCAATACCATGATTTAATCCTTAAGACCCACAAATTTTGTCACAACTTCCAAATGAATTTTTTTTTTCTTTTCTAAATCATTTATCACCGTCTACATTACAAAAGCAAAGTGGCCTCTGTGTGCATGCGTGCATGCATGTATGTGTGTCTGGGGATTCACACAAAATCTAGAAAGAGCTGACTGCTGCAGTTTGGCATACTTATGTATTTTTGGTCAAGGAACAGCTAGCAAAAAGAGCAAATTGATAGGACCAATATTTTGGGAGTTATTACTAATTTTGGAGTACAATAGCCTTACAATCACATTGCTATACCCAAAACGCTTTGGCGGTGATGGCTGGGCAAATACAGTACAGCGTGTACAAATACACAACAGCATACAAACTACCACATCTAGAAACTGTGGATCCCCACAGGTCAAGGCGCTAGTTTATTCTAATATTATGCTCTGCAGTTTTCAGTTTTCCGCACTTCTCAATATTTAATTCACTGATCATGTAGATATTCATAAAAGCTCAGAATAAGTTCAAAGGTTATTATGAAAACAGAGAAAAGTGATGGAAAACTGAGTTTTCAACAAAATATATCATGAACTGAATGTAAGAACAAGTGTGTCCATCCACTGTCATTTATCAAAACTCCACGGGTTTTACTGGTGAATCAGTGATGTAGAGGCTAACAGTGTTTCTACGTATGTTCAGTACGGACCGTCTGATTCTATAGCTGATGTAGTTCTGATAGTTTTGGTCGGCAGTGAAAGTTTGGGTCTTTACAGATTAATTGTTCAGTTTATATTCACTGAGGCCATCAAAACTAGAATGAGATGTCTGTTTTGTGGTCCTATCTTTTGCATTATACACCAAAAAAAACAAAGTTGCAGGGGTCATTCACTGTGACATCTTTTTTTGTCACATAATGCATATGCCGTGTCACAATAAGGTTCATAATATATTTTCCATCTAAAGTTGTATATATTTGTGATTTTTGATGATTGTAAATTGGACTGCTGCATTAAGGGCCCGATTTACTAAAGGTTTGCATATGTAAAAACATGTGCAAACTTGACTACACACACAATAACACGTTGCAGCATATCTACTAACAGGGTGCACTGAGGGTTGCACCTGTCACATGGGCAAAATAGCTCGCACAGCCCATTTAGCGTGTTTACCTTGATGAATATGCAATTATGGGCGTTTCCTACAGAATGCGCAAGGAGGAGTAGATGCAAATGTTTATTTAGCAGTGTGATTTACCAAATCATGGAGGCTGATTTTGCGTCTATATTTTATGCGTCTGAAAAGCAGGTTTTAATTGGAACAGCTCCACACAAAACTGGATGCAGTTGTTGTGGCAAGGAGGAGATTTAGGCAAAATCAAAGGAAATGCAGAGAATGAAGCTATACTGCTTGCTGAAACATTTTTGGAATGACAGAAGAAAAAAACTTAGACATACCCCCCCACACACACACTTTATGGGCCAGTCCCCCACGCCCGTTCCACCAGTGGCACATCACTATTAAGCCAGGACCAGCCTTCAGAGAAGCGTCTCTCTCCCTCTCTCTCGTTTGCGTGCCAGAGAAATGGAATGGGACAGGTTCTAGCACTGCCAGACACACACACACACACACACACACACACACACACACACACACACACACACACAAACGGCACTGGTGCAGTGACTGGGCTCCTGAACCTTCTATATAAACATGGATTCGGAGGGTTTTCTCAAATGCCCACAGGTTTAAAAGTTTTCATTCACCATACAAAGCGACAAACAGAGAGACAGTATTTATTTCACTAATAACACACATCACCACTGATAAACAACAACAGAGAAATACCAATCCACCCCTCTGTGTGGAAAAAGATCAACTTCATATTCATGAGTGTTAGTATATCCCAGAGCAGTTTTTACAGCGGACTGTCTCCATGATGACAAACAGTTGCGCACGCAAAATCCGCTTTCAACGGGGATGTCTCCAAAACTTTGAGGCTGTTGTCATTTGTGCAGGCAATCATAGTTGATCACCGGTGACACACAAATCAATAGCATGTGCGTTTTTTGCGCGAGCAAGCACATTTGCACCCGTTATTTGCGATCTTAGTAAATCAGGCCCTAAGTCTTCATCACATCCCCACTTAGAGTCTAGACTTTATGGTGGCTAATCCATGTGTGAAAATGATTTCTCATTTTCCCTGAACCATTCTGTCACAAGCCTGATGATCCTCATCCATGGTACAAAGATGCTACGGCAAGGGGGAGCGAGAACGATAGGTCAGCTTTGGGGTGATTTCATCATCACCCCCAAATATTGAGATTGGATACCAAGCCCCAAAGGTAGACAGACTGAATACAAGGGCAGTGACCTGAGAGAGAGAATCATGAAGTCCTGGGGGAACTCAACTACCTCCTGCTGGCCAAGGCTAAACAACAAAGTACCAGACCAGTCTCTACTGCAAGACACGAACACCACACTGCTAACTATCTGTACCACTACCATCACTGAGATTAATCAGCTGATGTAAGCAGTGGCAACAGTCATCCTAGAGATGCTTGGCTATAAAATGAACAAAATGAGTAGCTGGAAAGAGTGAATCCTGCCATGGAGGAGAAGGCTAGATGCAAAGATTGTGGTGGCATGGAGAGAAGTCAGCCTTCTAACAGAACTACGCAAAGATGAGAACCCAGGGTTTCCCACAAAAATCTTGCTAAGCCTGGCAGTAAGGCTGCTAGTGAAGCCCGCTGGTGGCCCATCGTGTTTTTGTGAAAAAAAAAAAAAATTCAATTTGACAGGAAATACTGTATGAAATGATGGCTATTATGTGTTATTGTACAACATTTATTAACAATACTTACATCAACTATAGAGTCTCACAAAAAGGTACACTCTGAAATACTGTTTTAACAAGCACAAAAAAATATATAATTAAAATAAATAACATAAATTGTTTTCACTTAAGTTAAATCCTAATTGAGTAATTGGCCAATGAATCGTAAGAAGTCATGCAATGGTCACATTTAAAACTAAAATAAATTAACAACACAATGTGCTCACACTTGAAACCTCTCAGCCTGACTTATGAAAATCTTGACTGTCACTGATACGTTGATTTTCAAAATGTAAAATATTTGAGACTGTGAATTAATACTGGAATTGGTTTGTGCAACAGATGCATAAAAGGAATCCAAGATTTATCTAAAACAGTCCATACAGTGGTAAAGAATTAATGTAAATGCCTTATCATGTTTCAGTTCATGTGAGTCGATGTCATGGCTTTAATAGTGAATAAATAAACGTGAATGACAGAATCCACACAGAGGGATAAGTGGAATAAAGATTTGTCATATTGAGGCTTGATTATGATTTATTTAAGAGAAAACATGTCAAGGAAGTGTAAAGGGTGTATTTCAACTTTATTATACAGATATTTAAATATATCTATGTATTTTTTTTATTTAATAGTTTTTTTTCCTGTAATTTGTCCCGCCCTCCAGCAGATATCGCCCTAGGCTTCTGCCTGTATCAACTATATCCAGAGTCGGTCTCTAACATTGCATTATTAAGATAAACATTAACATTAGGGTCATTTTCACAGGTTTGAGATAAATATTGGTGACAGTTTCTGTTGATTTGTTCCATGTCTCCGCTCTATCGTCTCCACTGCCAGTGAAGCTGAACAGGAAGTGGAGACTCCAGTGTGCATTTTTCCAAATGATGGTTTACATCATTTTCATTCATCCCTCTTTTTTTCTTATCCATGCTGTCACTGTCACGTCCCATTTGGGTCCGCACTGAGTCCAGTCTGAGTACACGAGTACACAGATATCCAGAGTGTATACGCCCAACTCCAGCCAACTCTGTCTCTGACATGTCACATTATTCGCTGAAGTTATTTGCGTGTGGACAGGTACAGACAGGCAGTGGTTTTCGGGTTCAGGTGATAAAAATACACCTGACCTCACAACCACAATGTGTTCATGGATGATCATAAGATGTCGCCATTGTGCTTTCAACCATATCACCAGATAGACCTACGGTTGGAAGCTCTAAGGCCCCGTCCCAAAGTCCCCCCTTGGCCACTAGCACTCGTTTTGGAGTCCACTCGTTTTTGAAGTGCACTTCGGTTGGAGTTGCAAGTGGTAGGGGTTTCTACAGACACAATGGGACACTGACGTCATCAATAAGTGAGGTCGTGTATATGTGGAAGTTGACAGTAAATATGGTGGTACATGAATCCACATAATGACAGCCCAAAACTACACCATGGTTGGTCCAGGAGATTCAGTCTTTGGTGGCTGACGTAAAAATTCAGACGAGACAACACAACACGAAATGAGCGAGTTTATCAACAATTCCCTGAGCATAAAACATGGAAGTACCTGCTTTGATGTTCAGGTCAAGTCAGTACTATCTTGGAATGAAAACGCTCCAGAAATATGGAGCCGAGCCGAGTCGGTACCAATGGAAATGCGGCATTTTACATTTGTGTGATTACTTTCCAGCTCCTGTTGAAATGTTTACCATATGTTAAACATGTTTACACTGGAAAAGTGGAAGCGTTCATAAAGCACTGTGGACGGGGCAAAGCGGCAAATTCTTCCCCTTCATTTGAAGCAAAAGTAGTGTGTCTGCATTCAAGCTGACTCCTTTTCAAGGGGCAAAATGTCAGCTCTCCCTCGATGCTAACGAGAAATGGGACACACTACCCCTCTCAAACTTCACTCCAAACGTAGGGGTAGGGACAAAATGTAGGGCCAAGGGGGAACTTTGGGATGGGGCATAAATAGTGTCTTTGGTATCAATAGTTCTAATGTGTATAAGCCTCTGTAAATTAAATATACAAATGATGCTTAGCCTGGCAGGGGATGCAAATAAGGCTTGGCGGCCCGCCAGGTCTATAATGCACCGGGGGAATCACTGGAATCTATAGAAAGAGCTGTCCAGGAAATATAACCAACTGTCAACAACTGAAGCACTGGAGACTGCTAAGCAAGCCCTACCTACCTGCCTAATGAAGTACACAAGAGAAGTATAGGCAAGGAGAATAAACAAGATGTTCTCTGCCAACCCAGATAAGGTCTTCTCTCAATGGCAGGGTAGCAAAGTGGCAACATGTCCACCCAGGGCTGAGATCAAGCAATACTGGAGGAGTATCTGAGAGAAAGAAGCATCACATAATACTAATGCCCAATGGCTGACAGACTTACAGGCAAGAGCACAGCCAACCTCCAGAACAAAACCTACTAGTCATCACCCAGACAGACATCCAAACAGTAGTGTCCAAAATGAAGAGCTGGACAGCACCAGGGCTTGAAATGATTTATGCTTACTGGCTTAAGATGCTGATTGCACTCCATGAATGCCTAGCAACACGGATCAACCAGTTGGTAATGTCAGGAAACCGCCCAGAGTGGCTAACCCATAGCCGGACAGTCGTCATGAAGAAGGACCCCCAGAAGGGAGCAATACCATCCAGCTACCATGCTATAACCTGCCTCAGCATGACATGGAAGCTCCTATCAAGCATCATAGCAGCTAAGATGAGTAGGCATATGGAACAATGCATGAGCAGAGCACAGAAAAGAATTAACAGCAACACCAGAAGAGCCAAGCACCTGCTACTGGTTAACAGGGCAATTACCCGAGACTGTAAGACCAGGAACACCAATCTGTGCACTGCTGGAATTGACTACAAGAAAGCCTATGACTCAATGCACACACCGATACTGGAGTGCCTAAAGTTACATAACATCAACAGGACACTAAGAAAGTTCATCCAGAACTCAATGAGGCTATGGGTCATGACTCTGGAGGCCAACTTAAAGCCAATTGCACAGGTGAGCATCAAATGCAGCATATACCAAGGAGATGTTCTGTCCCCCTGCTGTTCTGCATAGACTTAAACCCCCTCAGCTAGATCAGTGCAAAGAGTTGCTTTAGGTATCATTTCTGAAGTGGAACAATGATCAGCCACCTCCTCTACATGATTGACATCAATCTGTATGCCAAGAATGAGCATGACATTGATTCCCTGATTTTCCTCTATTGGCATGTTCTTTTGTTGGCAGCTCCAAGAATAAGTCAGGATTCTTTTCGGTCTCATTTTTTAGAAATTTAATCATTTTGACTTGATCTGATCCCTAACAAAGCATTTCTCAGTGCTGAGGATCCACACCATGGAGGAAATGGATCCAGACATTCCAACACACATCACTTATAATTCTTGAAAACTGATCCCCAATCTATGGGCTGACCCCTCATGGGCAAGGTGAGTTGGGTCAGTGAGAATGGGCTGATGTCATCTGACTCTAAGTCAAACAGATGTTTACCCCAATACTGATTGGATTTACAATCCAATGTGTGCATGTGTAATTAAAAATGTTCCAAAGATAAAACCCAAGTTCTGTGTTCATAAATCTGTCAATTTGGTGTGTTGACCAAGATGTGACCCATACTATCCTAAAAACTTTACCACTAACTAGTGTAGCAAAGGAATCCAGTGAAACAAAGGAATCCTAACTTAAAACATGAACTGCTACTTACTAAAAAGATCCAACTAAAGACCACGACTGTCTAAAATAATATTTCACCTTGCTCAGATTTACAGTAAAAATATAAGGATGTCATTCACACTGGAGAAATGTAGGCAGATAGTATCTAAAAGAGGAAAGGTGATCACAATTGAAGGGGTTGAACTAGCTGAAGGGAGCATTGCAAATGTGCAGGACAGTTACAAATACCTGGAGATCCCACAGGCAAATGGCAATAATGAGGAGGCAGCTCGGAGGTCAGCCACAGCCAAATACCTATGAAGGTTAGGGCAGGTCCTGAAAAGTCAGCTGAATGGCAAAAATAAGATCCAGGCCATCACACCTATGCCCTGCCAGTAATCGGATACCTTGCGGGCATAATATCCTGACCACTTGAAGAGATACAAGCCACTGATATCAAGACAAGAAAGCTCCCTACCATGCATGGAGGGTTTCACCCAAAGTCCAGTATCCTGAGGCTGGACACAAAGCGAAAGGAGGTGGGCCAAGGACTGGTAAGTGCCAGAGCTACTGTCCATGATGAAACAACAGGCCTCGAGGAATATATAAAGAACATGGCCACCAATGACCAACTCTTAAGTGAATGCCTCAGGCATCAAAAGCCCAGAAAGGAGGAGGAGCCTGAGGGGCTATCATGGAAGGACAAGCCCTTGCATGGCATGTACCACGGGAAATTGAGGAAGTGGCTGATATTGAGAAAACATACCAGTGAGTGGCTGGAAAAGGTTGGACTGAAAGACAGCACAGAGGCACTACTCAGGGCAGTGCAAGAAAAGACCCTGAACCCCAGAGCAATAGAGGCTGGGGTCTACCACACCAGACAAGACCCCAGGTGCAGGCTGTGTAGAGAAGCCCCTGAGACACTCCAGCACATCACAGCAGGGAGCAAGGGATGCTGGCAGGCAAGGTGTGCATGGAACAGCATAACCAGGTATCAGGCCTAGTGTACAGGAACATCTGTACCAAGTATGGGTCAAGATAGGAGACATCCCCAAAGGTGATGGAGAACAGACGGCCTAAGAACCTGTGGGACTTCCATATCCACTGACTATATATATTTGTAGTGTCATGAGATAACTTCTGTTATGATTTGCTGCTATATAAATAAAATTTGATTTGAGATAGATAGATAGATAGATAGATAGATAGATAGATAGATAGATAGATAGATAGATAGATAGATAGATAGATA
>JAPTYQ010000029.1:6087309-6102322 GCA_029814465.1 Ostorhinchus cyanosoma
CTATCTATCTATCTATCTATCTATCTATCTATCTATCTATCTATCTATCTATCTATCTATCCATCCATCCATCCATGGAGTTGCTTTGTCACTGCAGATCTGACTACTGCTCAGAGAAAATCCCTGCCCCTCGACTCCAAAATCAGTCTAAAACCAGAGAGGTCACACTATTCTTATTTCTGTAGCCCCCTGTATCCATCAGTCTTGTCCTTAAAGACTGGTAATTAATTTCATGTTGAACTACTGTCCCCAGTAGGTGTGATGTTTCCGTCTTCATTCTGCAGCAGCTCCACTCTGTACCCTTCACGGCGATGATTTCCAGCCCTCCCTACTCTTCACTTCAGTAAATCTCATTTCTGTGCAGCTCAATCCAATCATGCTTACCGGCAGCAAAATGCAAAAGAGCAGGATGCACAGATTTGGTCCACAGCTGTGGCAGTTCTAACTCTAATTACGTCCAAAGAGCCAATAATATGAGTTCAATCAGACAGTCAATCAGTCATTCAATGAGAAAATCTATTGATTCATAAAATCCGCATCCCACACATTCTGCCTCAGTCAAACACACACTCTCTCACGCAGACTCTCTCTCTTACGCACACACTCAGTCTCGTATAGAAGACTCCTCCTTTCCGTTCTCCTCTCTCCTCCTCTCAATACCGGCTGAGACTTTGTACCGGGACAGTCTACGGAGCGGAGCTCGGCGGTGGTGGATGGGGGAGGCCAGACGCACAGGCAGCAGCAGCAGCAGCAGCATCAGCATCCGTCGGGCGCACCGACCGAAGCATGCTCCAGCGCAGCCATGACTTGCTCGGCGTCAGATAGCGAGAAGATCGTGATAAACTGCGGCGGGATCCGGCACGAGACCTACCGGAGCACCCTCAAGACGCTGCCGGGGACGCGCCTGTCTTGGCTGACTGAGCCCGACGCCTACAGTAACTTCGACTACGACCCTAAGTCCGACGAGTTCTTCTTCGACCGCCACCCGGCCACCTTCGCCTTCATCCTCAACTACTACCGCACCGGGAAGCTCCACTGCCCCTGCGATGTGTGCGGGCCGCTCTTCGAGGAGGAGCTCGCCTTCTGGGGCATCGACGAGACCGACGTGGAGGCGTGCTGCTGGATGAACTACCGACAACACCGCGACGCAGAGGAAGCCCTGGACAGCTTCGAGACCCCGGAGCCGGACGCACCCGAGGATGACCCTGCGCTCACCGGCGGTGCGGACGGAGACCTGAAGCGCCTGTGCATGCAGGAGGACGGGCGTAGGACGACGTGGTGGGAGGTGTGGCAGCCCCGGATGTGGGCGCTGTTCGAGGACCCTTACTCCTCCAAGTACGCCCGGGTGAGTGCACACACCCGGATCTCTCTCTCTTTGTTTTTTGACGCGCGCTCACTTGCCAGATTTGCAGGTGCACATTGTTGCGCGAAAAGTTCTTCAAACTGCATCGGAGGGCAAGTTTACTGCAGTCATTTGCCATGCCATATTCCCAACTTTCCTTGCATAGACACATCTCTGTAGTTCAATCCATCCATTGTGTCTTCATTATAATTTAGTGTTAAATTTTGACCAGCGCGTGAGTGCGCATCAATTCAGTGTCCACTCCCTATGATTTTCCCCGCAACACCAACACCAACATGTTTGAATTGGGCGTTACTTTCATTTAGGATGTAGTCACCTCCAATCCATGTTTGGAATAAATGGTTCCGATAATGGACTTAATTACTAAATATGTATGAGTGAAAACGCCAAGCCCCGTTCATGTATTCGCGTAAAAATAAAATGTAATTCACAGTAATCTCTTATAGACAAGGTGCTTTGATTTTTGTTTGTAAGTGTACATGAGTGTATGACTGTCGTCGGTGAGAGTGTGACTTTATGTGGTGGCAGCGTACTAATGCAGATATATGATGGCGCAAATACTGCATGCGCAACCAGCAGAGTCCCCTCTGGATCTACTGATCAGAATTTAATGATCCTTCAGAGTTCAAGGCGTAAGAAGGGTGAAGCTGGTTTTAAATCAACTGATTCACAGCACAGTGGATCTTCTTTCTCTGACAGTGGAGCAGTGGCTTTTAGAAACAAGAGTCAACACTGTCAGGAAACCTCCTGAATGACATCATTAACACAGCTTAAAGGATGTCTTACATGAAAGTGCACCTACATCACAGGTGTCAAACAGACGGCCCGCGGCCTGAAACCGGGTCCAATTCAGCCTCTAGAATGAATCTGTGAAATCCAAAACTCATATTGAAGATATGAATAATCAAGGATGTCAAACTCATTTAAGTTCAGGTTCCACATACAGACCAATATGATGTTAAGTGGATCTGACCAGCAAAATAGATGACAACCCCAAATTTGTCTCTTTGTTTTAGTGTAAAAATGTAAAATTACATGAAAATATTTCCATTTACTAACTACGCTTTCATGAAAAATGTGAATAACCTGAACAAATATGAACAACCTGAAATGTCTTAGAAGAAGTAGGCTAGGTGTAATTTTAACAATATTCTGCCTGTTACTAAATGTTTTGTGTCTTTGTAGATCCACTGTAAGTTGTGATGTACTGGCATTTCAGATTGCTCATATTATTCCCATTTTTAAGGAAACTTTGTAGATGTAAATATTTTCATAATGTAGTTTTCCTTTTTTCACTGTCACTAATGTACTGGTCCCACTGAGATCATATTGGGCTGAATGAGACCCCTGAACTAAATTGCCCTGCTTGAACTGGTCCACCTTTAGAATTGTTACATTTTGGACTAAGAACATGACATAACTGTTTTTTTGGTTTTTTTTTACATTTTACATTTTTTTCATCACCCATGTAGGTCCTACATCATGATGTACAGTACCTTGATCACGTACATTTAGTGTTGTGGTGGTGGTGAACTCGAAATTAAGCCAAGAAAGGATACCATATTAGCTGAATATATGATGATGATGATGGTGATGATGATGATGATGGTTATTTAAAAACGATAATATTAAATATGCATTATTTTTGTGCAAAACTACAAATAAATACTGAAAATATACAGTAGGCCATCTCTAGAAGAAATATATGCAGCATGTAAAGAATATATACACAAGGTAATAAAGGAAATACATACAAGGTAACATTAAAAATAAGGTGCACAAGTCCCACGGGGTCTCAATTTTTGTATTATATTTACAACATTTAGGAAATTATCTGACAAATTAAGAAACTATGATAATAACTAAGGAGACTCAGACACAAAACAAGCAAAAATTTTACAAAGAAAAAAAGTATGAAGAGGACAAAACAGGTTCTGATATTGCTTTATTGGAAGTTCAATCCACATAACCCTCTATCCCTGGATCTCCTCAGCTAGACGTCTCCATTTCTTCTTCATCCTCTGCAGAGTCATGTAATGTGACATCATGATGCAGAATTTTGTACCAATCTGAAGCAAAAATCTTGGTGTGGTGCCACAGCTTCATGATGCATCCCTGACAAACCACAAAACAGCTGTTAACTTACTAAGCTAATCGCTAATGAGCTAATACTTACACAGAAGCTAATATCAGGGTGGCGCACATTTGCACCGAGCCTCCAATCGAATACTTCTTTTTGTGCCATCCACTTCAGCATTAGATGTATTGTCTAAAATCAAACCAGCTGTAGTATACTCATTGGAACTGGAGAAAGAGATTCAGTGTTCCTTTTTGCTGCTTTTTATTGAATAATCAGTGGAGTATTATTGCCTGCTAGAATATCTGTAATTAAACTTGACTTTCTGTTCGCTGTGTGCTGCATGATTCATTAACTTATAAACTTATTTGTTAGTCCAAAGTATCTTTTAAATGTTCGCCAATGCCATTGTAGTCACTGCTTTCTGGCCACCCCCTTTACACCATGGTCAATTGTTGATGGCGAGAAGTGTCCAACATTTCACACATATTTTGACCATTATGAGGGTACTTCAAAGACACTGAATTACAACAGAATTCAGATGCCGTATTTAGCCAATATTTCGTTTTTTCACTTAACTAGAGCTACAGCTATAATTTTTTATTTTTTTTTGTAAGTGATTAATCTATTGATTATTTTATTCAATTCCGTTCAATTAAACGATTCATTGAACAGGCAAAAAAATTGTAAAATTGTGAAAAAGACATGTCTGAAAATAGCAAACAACTTGTCCTTTATTCCAGAACCAGCTGAAACAACAAGGCCAAAATGTATAAAAGTAAAAGGATATATACAAAAATATCTATATAGAAATATCAACGACAACAGTATGAAAGTAAGTATAAAAATAACTTATCACTATGTGCACATTCTAATTTACAAGTTAAGATGCAACTAACACAACTTTGTGTTGATCCTGGCGTCATGTGTGTCACAATAGTCTATTTTAAACACAACAGTGGAACCAATGTTTAGTGTCTGAAATTAAGGAAACAAAGCCTCAATTCAGGAAAATTGCAATTGAATAATTCTTTTAATTGATTTGTGTTGATTAATTGATGGATCATCTACACTTAACTGTTGAAAAAATTTGTGTGTAATGTTTCCATTTAATAAGTGTCTATATGTAAAGTGTAGCTTGTTATATATTACTATATATTGGATTAGCCATGTACTCAACATTTTATCTCTAAGATTTTGGTAAAGAGTGTTGTTGATAATGTTTTAGTCATACCACTCACAGCTACTCATAACTCCCCATGGTTGGCTAGGACGTACAACCGTTCTAGTCATGCATTTGTGTATTATTCACAGTTTGGTTAATGTGGAAGTAAGTATGACATGCCTATTATATTTTAAGGATGTAATGATTTCTTTCCGTTTTCTTGGTCTCCTCTTCACTAAAGATGACCGTTCTTTTGAAGTCATTGCACCTAAACTCTGGAATGCCCTTCCATTAGCACTTAGAACAGTACAGTCATATGAGTCATTCAAAAGACAGTTAAAAAACCTTTCTTTTCAAACAGGCATTTGGTTATTATCTGTTCATCTCCCCATCATTCTTTTTTTCTGTGTTAAACTGTAATTAATTGTTACATTATTTTGTAAATTGTGTCCTTATATACTTTAATGTTTACTGTATTCTGTGTATGCTTATTGGAAAGCACTTTGTGATTTTATCTAGAAAGGTGCTATACAAATAAAGTGCTTACTAAATGATAAGTAATAAATAATTACCTAAATGCAGTGATGTAGTGATTTTACAAAGGAGTGCTCCAGAAGTGAGGTCAATGCAGATTGTCTATACTTTGAATGTGGCTGTTAGAAATTGGCTTTTTATCATTTCTTGTGTTTTACACAGACAAAGAGAAATGGTTAAGTTCTTCTCTACACCCCCTACAGGAATATTATAGTATATAATATTATAACATTTTTTTTATTATTTTTAAAAAATATATCATATTGTTTAAAATCTGGGTATTTTACCACATTTCTCTGCATTTCCTTTTATCATCTTTCTCCTTCTTGCTCTATTTCCCTTCTTTCTACTTGTGAACTACATTTTCTCCTTTTCATGTCTGCAGTGAGTCCTCCACCTTTCACCCATCTCTTCTGTTAAACCATCTCTAAAAAATATCCATGGCCATTTGCAGAGCCAGAGGCCAGTGTTGACCTGAATCATTGTGTGCTGAGGTGTATTTCCTGTGGACCCATAGAGATGTAGTGTAGAAAGAATGTATTGACTCAGTCTTTCAGTGTGACATACAAATAATGAGACATGCACAAGCAATGCAAGACACAAATGTTTCTAGATGCACTACAGGAGCAGATAATCATGAAGCACACACTCACCTATATTTGTGTTTTTAATCTTCGCACCTGTTGTTCAGTCCTGAAAAACTGTCAAAATCGGATAGTCACAGTTATGCCCAAGTCAGGACTTTCTAGCTTGAAATTTAGACATTTGTTTGAGGGTCTTTGGAATTGGAAGTGAACATAAGAAAGAGGGCTGACATACGTCTTGACTTACATGGAAACCTTTCAACTTGTGTTGTGTGGAACAAAGCTTCAGGTTGCCCTATGGTTGATTGAACTCTTCACTAAATATGGTTGGAAATGACAAAGTAAGGAAAAAATTCATCCTTTTCTGTGTAAAAGTTGTCACTGAATCAATTAGCATTTCCCATGAAACCCAGTCCACATTTAAAGTAATACCAAACACTGAATCATTGCATTGACTCCAACACGGACAGTAATTTTCCTAGTAAAATTAATGTGTCAATCCACTGAATCAGGAATAATGTACACAAACACCAAAGACGTCCAACAATATAGGCTGTAGAATAACTTTTTACACCAATGACAGCATGAAAAAGTGGTGATAACATTCTGAAAATAGCATACACTTAAAATACTATTAATATTTTTGGTGGCATTTTTGGTTCAGCATATGTGCCATGTAGGGGTGTAAAGGTTCATTCATTTGTACCAAACCGTTTCAGTGCGGGGCCTTCGATACAATGCGGAGGTGTCCTGAACGAATACATGTAGTCTAATGCAGCGTTTCCACTACGTGGTACTGGCTAGACTCTGCCTTTTTGCATTTGCATTATGTAAAAGGACCTGGAATCTGGTGCTAGTTTTTTGGTATCTACTTGGAGGTCCCAAAATGGGGGAAGAGATACTAAAATGTGACATGTAAACACCGCAGATGAGAGAGTGGTCAGAGAGTTGTCTCAGCGTCATTGCATTATCAATGTGCGACCCACCACTTTTTAAAAAAAACAGATGCGGAAGATTACAGTAAATGTAATGGTAGGTTAAGCCACATGATGACAGCCCACAAAACTAGACTGCGGTCCTTCAAGGAGGTTCAGACATTTCTGTCCTTGGTGGCCGATAAAAAAATTCAGCGTGAGCTTGATGGGACAACAAGCAACAAGAGAGTTTATCAGCAACTCTGCACAGACGTACTGCGTCGCTATGAGGTCCAGGTACTCTAAAGTTAGTAGTATCCTGTAATGGAAACGGTCTCCAGGAATAGTATCTGGTACCTGAGTTGAGTCAAGCCGGTTCCATATAGTGGAACGCAAACACTCAGGAAGCATGGTGGCCACAAGATGAACCTATGTGCAGGGTTTCCCCAATATACATTTTGCAGCGGTGCTTCTGAATTCTCAGCTCCACTGCCAAAAAAACCCCAAAACACTTTATTCTGAGGTTGGGGTACCAATAAGGGGAGTGGGGGACAACAGAGAGTATAACGGAGGCACAGAAGCCGGGTTGGAAAGCGTGTTAAGTTTCAGTTTTGGTTTTCGGTATGCAGTGCACCCCCCCTTTGCTACCCCTTCACTGGTCTCCTTCACCGTACTGACTACATATTGAAAATGTATCGAACCAAAGACCCCTGTACTGAAGAGGTACCAAAACGAAATGTTTCTCTACTGTTGCACCCCTAATGCCATGTGGTTGCCTGGTTCTCTGTAAATATTATACACACTGAATAATGAAAAAAGTGACAAAAAATCATAGAAAAGTCAATAATGTCGATCCAATGTTAACTTCATCAGTGTAGCTGGTGTTAGTAAGTTTATATGTGCAGATGTTAACTTCTCCATTTTGCACAAACTCCGTCATAAAACTAGATGCTTCACAGCACTGTCCAGATCTAAAAACTCAGGTTACAATACAATCCTTATGACGGTGTATTTGGGCCACCTAAGAAAATAAAAACACTTGTCACTACGAGAATAAAGTCATAAAATATCAAAATAAAACCCGAAATTTTATGAAAATTAAGTCGAATACAGAAAGTCAATATTATAACTGAATGAATGAAGTTGTAGTATTATGAGAATAATGTTGTCATATTTTGAGAATAAAGCCATAATATTATGAGAATAATGTAATTTAAAACCAAGTGAGAAAAATATAATTTACAAGAATATAGTTGTATCCACTTATCACATAATGGAGAACTTGTAACATTTTGTGAGGTTATACTTTTGTTTGGGGTTTATGCATGGCGAAATACAGGGCCTATTAGACCACCGTCCACACATTATCGTTAGTCTAAGGCAGGCGTGTCAGACTCATTTTAGTTCAGAGGCCACATTAAGCCAAATTTGATCTGAAGTGAGCCGGACCAGTGACATAATAGTGTAGTAATATATAAATAATGTCAACTTCAAATTTTTCTCTATATTTTAGAGGAAAAAAAAAATACAATTATATGATGAAAATGTTTACATCTAACAACGATTCTTTAAAATAATGTGAATAACATGAACAAACGGAAATTTCTTAAGAAAACGAAGTGCAATTTTAACAATATTATGTCCCAGTTTATCATTTACACGTGTAAATTACAACTTACAGATCACAGTGGATCAACAAATACACAAAGCATTTAGTAACAGGTAGAATATTGGTAAACGTGCATTTCAGACATTTGAAAATGTTCATATTTGTTCAGGTTATTCATGTCTTTGTAAATTCATAGTCTGTTTTACTGTAAATACAGTAAAATGACATGAAAATGTTTACATTTTCAAAGAAATTTGGAGTTGTGAGTATTTATAGGTTATTCTGATTTTACTGTATTTACAGTATTTTACTGATCTGACCCACTTGATATTAAATTGGTCTGTATCTGCAAACTGAACTAAAATGATTAATATCTTCAGTGTAATTTTTGCATTTCACAAATTCATACCAGGTGCCAGACTGGACCCTGTGGTGGGCCAGATTTAGCCGCTGTGTGAAACCTCTGGTCTAAGGACTCTGATGTGAGTTTGCACACATTTGGGTTGGTTTCGTTGTATGAACGGAATGGATTTGGAGCAAATTGTCCTATTTGTGGAGGAGGAACTGACTAAAACTTATGAGTTTTTAGTGCACTATTGCAAATTTATTTTCAAAATATTTTGACTTGAATCTCATAAAAGTACAGCATCATTTAATTTAAATTTAATTTTCCCTATGTGGCCCTAATACACCATCGTAAATCCTAAAACAAAAGTTGTCCTTTTTTTTTTATCAAGCAGTTTGTAACATATGCACTCAGCACTTGATACAGTATTTTTGTGCATGAGTTACTTTATGTATTACGTCCTTATAAAAAACAAAAACAAGCACGATTTGATAATACAATTAGTCACCCACCAAAGTCCTTCATTGTGGAAACAGCAGAGGTAAAAAAAAAAAAGCAATCTGTTATAAATTGAAAAAAAAACAAAAAACTAAACAAAACTTAAGTTTCCATATAAGTTGTCAGTGTCATATTTTAGATCACACAATATTGGGAAATTTAATATGCTTATAATGGACTTATCTATTCATTTGGTATATTTCCAACTGCGCATTTTAACCAGTAATGTACTTACCAGCTAACATAAATACTGATCTAAACCAAACTACAATCTTCTCTTGACCATAATCAAATTGCTTATATTACCTAAACCTAAAGATGGATTGACTGGATTCTCCAGTCTCCTGTGATAAAGTCCTGGATTTTGTAAATGTAATTTATGCCAAGTATGTTAATAAGTGAAATTCTTATTAACATTGCAACGTGGGAATATACAATCCATGAGGCGATAGTAACATAAACCATACATTTGGTCAACATTGACTAATTTACCCAGATGTATCCCAGTGGCAGTTTTTCCTGGTGACTGTGGTTAAAAATGTACAGAAGGTTCCAGTAATTTACAGTAACTTAATTTACATTTGTGTCATATTTAAATACATGAGCTAGAACTCCTTCCAATGAAATCTCACAGTCCACACGCAGCTCTTTTTGCTTGGGAAGCCCCCGTGGCCTTATTGTCAGAGTATTTCTAATAAAAACAAATTTTTATTAGTCTTTTTTAAAGCCTGTTGCTAATTGACTATCATGTTGCCAGAAGGTGAAGCTGTAGACTATATTAGGGCATTAACTGAAAAATCAGTTTGTCGATGCGTTGACGTCTGTGGCACAAGTTGACGTTACTTTGGAGTTGACTAGTTGTGTTATTCTCTCTCCCTTCCATTGCCCAACAGCGCACAAGCCTATATTTGTTGTCTAATTTTTCCTCATGAAAACATGTAGCGCAAGGTAGTGATGTGCAGATCAGCAGACCTGGGTCTGGTTAAATTCATGGGGCCCAGCATGTGGGGGGCCCATGAGGGGGTTCAGTGGATACAGGCTAGAAGTTGTGAAAATTTTGTGTAAGTTCCACTTTATAAGAGAAGCATAGAAATCAGGAATCAGATGTTGAAAGCATGTCGCGGTTCAGTTACGTTTTCACGCTAGCGTAAGTGACATTATGTATGGACCCCCCCTCAATGTGACGTCATCATATGATTAGTTGACTCAACTTCGACTTTATTGACAAATAAGTCAATCTGAAGTCACTAATGCCCTACCTAGACTATATTATACACGGCTAGAACAAAATACAAGACATAGAGGATTCCCTTCCTTGTTTTGCAACTAAAATACATTTAATGGAGTCATTAAAGACAAATTCCTTGTGTGTTCACATACTTGGCCAATAAAGCTGATTCTGATTCTGATTCAGGTAAGTCCAAAAACAGCATCAAGTTGTTTGGCTTACTAAGTGGCTGTGATCCAAATGGTAAAAACTAATTGTAACTTTCTTCGCAGATGACACTGAGTAGTGTAAACACAAAACTTGACAGAATTTGTATAGAAGATAGATGCTGTGTACACAGGCCTCCAGCACTAAACACCCTAACTTTAACCATAAGCTAATTAGGGCTGCGACAACTAGTCGACTAGTTGACAGATAGTCCAATGTAAAATTAGTAGGCAACTAATTCATTCGTCGATAGTTGGTGATAGTTTGTGGTTAGTGACATCATGCACTTGTGCTGAAGGGAAAATGTTTTATTGCTGAGTGCAACTCTTTGGTATTTAATTGTTTTTGTTTGTTTTAAAAACCTGTCAGGTACTGGAATTGTGCATAAAATTCACTTGTTTACGGGAAAAAAAGGATTTTACTGCTGCTGCAATATTTGTTAATACTGAATTGAATATTTGTTTCACAAACATTGTTATGTATTCTAATTTTTTGCAATTCATAATTTGACTAGTGGACTAGTTGTTTGAGTAGTCAATGACTAGTCAACAACTGAAATAGTCATTAGTTACCACCTTAATCCTAAAGCCAGTGTGAAAATCCCATGAACTTTCACTTCAAGGGTGGAGATCTCCTTGCCTTGTGTATCATCTCATGTACAAAACTTGTCAAGTCGGAAACTCCAATGGTGGCCAAAGAAGTAATCGAAGGAGGTTTAGAAAAATTCAGCAAGTTGGCCGTGGGGTGTGTCAAGGTTGCTTGTGTGTATGGGAGGGAGGGTTGGACGATTGGGAGTGGGGGATATTATGACAGCTGAGGTGACTTTGAAAGAGTTGCAGTCAGTAGTTTTGGTGCCAGTGCGGTGACATAAAGATAGGTTTGAAGGGTGGGGGGGTGAGTATTTAGTGCAGTATTGCAGCAGGATCAGCTCAGGTATGGCATGGTCAGGCAGCCGATTGGTTTTAGCTCATTAGCTCAGCACCATATGACGAGGTCAAAGCTGACAGAGAAACAGGAGATGGATGATTATGGATTGAAGTGCTGGTTTAATAAATTCTTCTTAAGTGTGTGCATTGTTCTGACATAATCAAAATTTTTTATACTTATTTTCCATCTTTTATTCCTATTTTTAATCCTCTTCTAAAGCCCCTAGCCCCTTTTTCCACTGTCATCACTTCTGACAGCGTGTGTTGGTTTATTACCACGATTTGAGAGCCGAGCGCTGGATTGCTTATCATCGCTATTCAACACCCCCCCAACCTTACTCCCCAAACCTCCCACCCTCTGCCTTTCTCTCCAGCTTTCTGCTGCTTGTGCTATAGCGTAACACTGCAGTCCCCGTAGTAGCTGACTGCGCTCTAGTTCTCTGCTGCAGAGAAGGAGGGAGAGGAGACACTGTGGGGAGAGTAGACACTGTGGAAGAAGGAGGAGGAGGGGGGGTTTGATACGGTAGGAGGTGTTTCTGTCGGTGGTGGTGAAATGGGGTGATTCAAAAGAAGAAGCGGAATAAGAAGAAATGGATTTGGGGTGACTTTCAGCACCCCCTCGGTTCATTTCTAACAGCCCCCCTTTTTATTCTGCTGTGCTGTGCATGCTGGGACGCTTGTATCCGTTTATTGATCGGGGCTGTTCGTCTCAGCTCGCCTCATTCAGGTGGACGTCTCAGCTGAATGGTGTTCCTTTGTAAGCAAAACCTTCCCACACACACTCATCCATCCATCCAGCCATCCCTCCACACTCCAGGTTGCTCCCTCTCTTCTTTGTTTCACACAGCAGGGTGTGATAGCAATTCCCAGTCCCTCAAGGAGAGAAACAAATCCAGACAAACAGTGGCAAACACACACAGATACACTTACATTCACTTACTGTACAGCCACACGTAGCAAATGTCCCACTGTGGAGCTGTTGTGTCATTTTAGCCTCTTTTCCACAACCAATGACATAAGCTTTTTGAGGCATGTCAGGTATTTGGCTTCATTACTACTATACTGTCCTGTCATAGTCATGCTGGTGGAAAGGAGCTGAAGCAGGGATGGTTTTCAAGTAGTACAGAAACTAAAAATTGATGTTTTTTTCCCTGATTTTGGCAACTGACTTCTAAAGCAATTAAAGAACCATTTTATTTTTCATGAGTTAGGAGACAGAAATATAGAGAAGGACACTCATACCTATATTTATCAGTTGTACACAGATATTACTCTTAACTAGTGCTGCAGTTATCTATATTTTTTGTAATGAATTAACCTATGGCTATTTTCTCTGATTTGATTAAATGATTATTTGAGTTGATTAAAAAATAAAAAAATTGTAAAAATGTAAGATGTCTGAAAATGGCAACTTGCCATGTATTCTAGAACCAGCTGAAACAAAAACCACAAAAAATATAAAAGTAAAAGGATATATTTTAAAAAATGTATGAAAGCAACAGTATAAAAGTATCGATAGATAGATAGATAGATAGATAGATAGATAGATAGATAGATAGATAGATAGATAGATAGATAGATAGATAGATATTCTTTAACTGTTTAACTGTTCTTTAACCAATGACATCTCCAAACAATATGTGCACATGGCAGTCTTCAACACATTTTTGTATCCACCATACTAACTTACTAACAACTTAAGATGGACCTAACATTTTTTTGTGTTGATCCTGGTATTATGTGCAACACAATTGTGGAACCAGTGTTTAGCAGCAGCAAAATAAAGGAAACAAGGCTTTGATTCAGGAAAATTGTAATCAAATAATTTTTGAATCAATTTGAGTCCATCAGTCATTTGAGCTTTACTCTTATCTGTGCATACATCTGCTAATCTTGTATATCTTCACACTTTATTAGGACTGTCCCATGCCGAAGTTAAATCTCATACCATTGATTATCATATTGAAACACTGAAAAACCTCCTTGGCAAAATAGAAAATGGAGTTGGGGGAGTTGTCTTGGTGAACATTTTACAAGAGTAAATGAAATGCAGTTTTAAAAAGCCTAAATTCTGGAACAAAAAAACCCACCAACAGCAACGTGTGGCACTGTTGTCCAAAACAAATTTCCCACAAGGGACAATAAAGTTGATCCTGATCCTGATCCAACAAGACATGTGTCAAAATTAGTCATTTTCAGCAAGTAGTTCTTGAAGGTATAAAGGGGGCCTTTAACAACTGTAACACTGAGATCATCCAATAGCAGTATTATTTCAGCTGAGTATGTCCTGTGAACGAAACAACAACAACAAAAAAAGGAACAGTACAGTACACTAACACCACTCACACTGTTAGCAGAAGGGCAACTAGCTGTTGTAGAGCCATTTTCACAAGCAATACTAGAAAGATTATGGTGTTTTTGGAGGCTAGTGGTTTTTAACTGTTTTAATGCTATGCTGCACTAAAACATTCTTGACAAAATCCTTTAAAAATGTTAAAAGGTTAACTTGATTTTTATCCCTGTATTTTACCCATCTTAATACACATGCAGTGCATAGAATTAACATAAGCACACAGCACACACATTAAATGTACATAATTAATAAATGAATGGGGAAGTGAAGACTCTACAAAACTGCAAAAAATGTAGCTGCAAGTGACTTTTATCTTTTTGGCTATTCCATCAAAATCAGTATTTACATGTTAGAAGCCATCAGTTTTTATCCACTGTAATGTATCATTTGGTCAATCACTAGCTTGTCTTTATAGCTTTGCATAAAGACAAGCTAGTGATTGACCAAATGATACATGACAGGCTACAAAACACCCTCATACAGTTATTAGATTATGTATTTTTCGGGCTTCACTTCTCACTTATGAACAGTATGCAAAACTTTGAGCAATCTTTAGCAGAGAAGAGGTGAGATGTGTGGACATAATGTGGAAAACTACTGTAATTTATCAAGTGATTTGTCAAAAAAATAATGGTTTTAATGGTGTTATTTATGGTACCAGGTGTGTTGCTTTCTGACCTCCAGTAAAGACATGGGAATGTCACTGCAGAATCTAAGGACCTCTGCAGCAAAACAAAGACAAGCACATGATGATCTTTACACATTTCAGCTCTTGCAATTATCACATCCTGGCTTTTGCCGTGACTCATTCCTTTTTTTTCCATTGTCATAAATTTTTGCCCTTTCCTCACATTTTTCAACGGTCTTTCCTCCAGTTTTTAAAATCTTCACCACCTATCCCTCTCTCTCTCTCTCTCTCTCTCTTGTTCTCTCTCTCTCTCTTTCTCTCTCTCTCACTCCCCCTCCCTCTCTGGTGGTTTTGTTGCGCTATAGGCAATATATCCACCAGGGTCCCCCTTCCCCCTCTGTGCTTTTCAGGATAATGCTGCGACAGAGCTTTCTTTCTCTATGTGTCGCCCGTTGCAGGAAAGCAAGAAGGGTGAATGTAAGAGGAGAGGATAGCAACAGGGAGAGAATGAGGGAGACGGTTTTATATTTGATGACAAGTCAAAAAATAAGGCATTTAACCTCAGGGTGATATCTACTGAG
>JAPTYQ010000029.1:6153421-6163549 GCA_029814465.1 Ostorhinchus cyanosoma
GTGTGTGTGTGAGTGTGTGTCTGTGTGTGTGTGTGTGTGTGTGTGTGTGTGTGTGTGTGTGTGTGTGTGTGTGTGTGGTTGGGGGGGGGCTGTTAAGTATGGATGTGTATTTGTTCATGCACCATTCTGTTTTGTGTCTGTAGGTTTTGAGCTGTACGTCATATCCAATTAGATTTGACAGTTTTGAAAACTACAAACACTGTTTCCCCTGTAACCGTATCCCCTGTTGGATGTGTGTTCAGTGCAGTGGATGTCTTCTTCCACCGTTTTGTGTTTGTCATTCTTCAGATGTTAGATGTCTGTGAGTGTGTCCGCCTGCTTCACTGCAGTGGATCAGTCATGTGATCACAAAGCACTAATATTCCTTCACACCCCCTCCCTCTCTCTTATTTTCCTCCTTTTTCCATCATACCATCATTTTACACCATCATTCTAAAATCCCTGCCGGTTTTCATCATTTTTACCCTGTGGCTTAGGGGTATTGTAATCATTTTGTCGTCTGTCTGTCTGTCCATCTGTCCGTCCGTCCGTCCATCTGTCCATTCAATGACATAATCATATTATCTGAAGAATGCATCGAGATATCTGCACCAAATTTATACTGTGGATGCATCTTAGCATGGAGCAGAAGCCTATTGAAAATAGGTCCCCTTGACCTACTTTTGCAAGGTCAGATGGCCTTATGCCTTGTGCAGTTATAATATTGGAGTACTTTCAAATATAAATATGTATTTAATAGGTTTTATATAAAGACAATCTAATCTAAATTATAGGGTTGTAACTTTCAGTTTAATCTTACAGTATATTTGGCTGAGGGGTATTAAAAGTGTGCAGCACGTTATGTTTTCTTCTTCTGTTTCTCACCTCCTTATCCTTTCGCCTCATCCTCCTTAGACTTGCTTCTTACCTTTCCTGCTCCTCCTGCTTATCTCCTTTTTCCATTTTTATTGGTTTTATGTTCTCAACCCTGCCTTTACTCCTTCTCCTACCCCACTGATGTTCTTCCTGCTCTCTCCTGATCATTAATCTTCTCTTCCTCCCCTCCTCTCCCTCCTCACTGTCATCTTCCCCATCCTTTCCTTTACAAATTCCCATTCTCTTCTTTCCCGTTCCTGCTTTACTTTAACTCTTTTGTCCTCTAGTCTTTATGTCCATTCCCATTTTTGGATTTCTTCTCTTCTTACTTTTTGTCTTTTCCCTTCTTTCTTTTTGTTCTTTCCATTGACTTCCCCCTTCAAAACATATGGGACTTAAAAAACTAATTTGTGACTGGAGGGGACACGTGCAATGGGAGGCTACTGTTACACTGACCACTTTAGCTTGATGGAGACCACTAACAGTACGTCACAGTCTCCAAAACAACAAGTCACTGTTAGCACCAGAAAAAGTCACTAGATTTATCACTTGTCACTTTAAAAAAAAAAAAGTCACCAAGACAGTTTGAAAAGTCATTCCTCACCCTGTACATCATATGGCACAGGCCATAACGGACGTACAGCTGCAGGTGCCAATGCTGAAGGGGACATGTATTTACTCATGCTCAGTTAAAACAAAAAACAGTGTGCTCAGAGATCTGGGGCTACTTCCAAAATATCCAGGGCCCAGAATGCCCAGGTCCAACAATGCCCATGACTTCCGCCATCCTCACAAACAAAAATGCCACATATAATTTCTATGCTGATGACACAGTCATCTATTGCTACTCTTCTTCAATTGCTTAGGCTTTAGACTTTTTATGGACTGCTTTTAATATAGTCCAGTTTCATCTGCAGACATAAAAAATGGTTTTAAAAGATGGCAAAACCAAACTCATTGTTTTTTTTACATAAATGTGAAATACCAGAGATTACTTAGTGAATAACAATTGCCCAAGGCTTTCTGATAGAGTAACTTGGATTTCTGGTCAATCAGGAGATTTCTTTCCTAGCTCATATGGTCAACTTGGTCTGCAGAAGGTGGCGCCAAGGTTTTATTATTGTAATAAATCCTGCTTCACCCTCAGAGCTTGTAAATACCTTGTATCAGCTAGTTGTTTTTTTTTATTATTACCATTGCTTGACTGTGGCAATATTCTGTATATGAGTGCCTTACTAAATGTCTTCAGTCTCTGAATACTTTTTGTCATTATGCCTTAAGATTCATCACTGGTTGTAGTCACTCACTCAATTGTGAACAAAAGCTGAATGGCCTTCTTTGAGTTCTTGACGGTAAACCTTCTTGACCTTGACCCATAAAGCTCTTATTAGTTTTGCCCCATCTTACTAAGGGTGTTTTCACACTTGGACCTTTTCAGCCCTCAAAACAAACTGAAATCAATGACTCAGCATTTTTTGCTCATTTTTGTGAACACTGCAACTGCACTCAGACATTTTTAAAACGAAGGTGGTCTCAGTATGGTTTGCTAAAAAGTTGCAGTACGGTTCATCTAATCTGCGTACTATGATCACAAAGTGCACCTGGTTCACTTCACCTTTTTGCACTCACTTGCCGCAGACTAGCCTTGTGACTGTATTGGGGAAAACACCAGAAACAAAACAGAAAAGCCAAAGCATGGCAGCAGCAGGACATGGCCATAGACATAGCCAAGTATTAGGGCACATTAAAATCTGCCACAACACCTGGACGTGATGTAGTTTGGGGCTCTCACCTTTCAGGTGAGACTTCAATTATGTCTTCAAGTGTTACTAGCATCAGATGTTGTTTGATCATTTTTTTTATCTAAGTTTTTCTCCACCATGCCTTGCCTTCTTTGTAGTCTCCTCAATAATCTTTTGTGTTCATATGTAATTTGAAAAATTCTAGTTTTTTTTCCCTTTGTATGTGGGATAATTTGACCAGTAAACACAGGAGGCCACGCAGAGCAGCACACATTTTGCTCCAAGTGAAAACTACCCAGAATACAATTTAGTGGAGGTCTGAGAGCTCTAGAGGAACTCCAGTGTAAACACAGGACTGAGGCCCCATTAGAGCAGAAATGGACCAGAAAGAGTACCCGGTCCTTTTCACAATGGGAACACAAAAATAACTGAGTTTCTTTTCTGTTGATCTACTTTTTGGACCTCTTTTAGAGGACTGAGTTCAGTTCTTTAAAAAGAGACTAAGTTTGAAAACACCCTTTTGCTCTCTGCGCACTTTTAATGCCCCTCAGCCACATATAGACCAATCGTCATTGTGCCTTATGGACTGATATTTATCATCTGAATGTTCCCAGAGTTTGGAGTGAAATGAGATAGCAAGCTGTCAGTTTTGCTGTCCCCTCTGCCTGGAATGCTTTACAATCTGATCTGAAAACACCAGAACTCATTTTATTCCAAGCTTTTCATTCCATCTTTTTGTCTACACAGCGAGAATCTTTTGGATGGGGCTTGTATTTTTAATTGTTGATGACCGCAACTGTTGTACTGTAATAATTGGTCAAACTGTAATTCTTAAATCATTGTCTGTTTTATTTTACTGTTATTATCTATCTTTGGAAGTTGTATTTATCATATTGTGTCCTGCTGACCTCTTGGCCAGGTCACCCTTATAAAATAGGTCTTGATCTCAATGGGACTTAATAAATAAAGACACTCTCCTTTCTTTCCATTTTTTCAGACTCCAAGCAGAACGGGGATGCTGCAGCCAATGCGGCAGCCCTGGCCAACGAGGACTGTCCCACCATTGACCAGGTCCTTGGGGATGAGCGTAGCCCAGCCACGGGGGGGCTCGGCTCCACCACCAGCCGTGAGCGCTACCCGCACGATCGGGCCTGCTTCCTGCTGAGCGCTGGAGAGTTCCAGCGCACGACGGACGGGAACGTTCGAAAAGGTAGGAGGGTGGAAGGGGGCAGGCAGAGAATGGAAGGAAGAGGAGTGGGAGGGGGGCGGTACCTGAGTGACAACAGTGTGCTCTCACTTGATGCATGGTCTTGAATAATACTGTATGTACTGTGCACACACATATACACATCAGACACATAAGTTCTAAGATATTACATGATATTCGCTGGTTATTATAAGGTATTATTCCAAACCTATTACACACTAAAAGTATTATGCGCATCTGAGAATAGACAAAACAAAAGCAGCATGTGAAATTACAGATGACCCAACTATAACCCTAAAGAATAGAATAAGCTTTATTGTCATTGCAAAAATACAACTCTACAGTTCAACGAAATGTAATTTTTATGCTTTGTAAATTGCCCAGAAATATAAATACAGAAAGCATAAAGCCGAATATTATACCATAGAGCTAATGAGAATTCTTTCCCCTTATCGCTACAGTATTTTCAGTTCAAAAACACTGAAGAATCTACAAAATGTGCATCTCTTCCCCACTCTTTTTATACAGTATGTACACAAACGTGTGGGATCTACCAAATAATTCTTACCCTGATCCTAAAACCAAGTCTTGAAGCAGTCTATACCTGGAGGACCGTAACCCTTATGCCCTCCTCTGACATTTTTCTACACTTTTCATACAACTTGTGTTTTTTGAATTGGTGATCCTTTTGGCTTGTGGCGTGAATTTTAGAAGGAACTTTTCTTTTCAGTCAAATTTTTGGAAATCCAGTGTCTTTTACTCATAAATACGGTAACAGAGTTTCCACACAATCTCTGGGGTCACCAGCTTGTGTAAGAACAACCTCCATCTATATGTTTTCTGTGTATTTTCACTCTTGGAGCCCTGACAGTCATATGGATCTATAATGTAAAATGAAAGGATTTCATGCAACAGCCTACAATGGGAAAATGGCTGAATTTGGAGGAATAAAGTAAAAATGTCAAATATCCCTAATTTTGTTCAAAATAAATTAAAATAATTAAACTGGCATTTAAAGGGTTAAAATCATGGTAATGATTACATGTTTGGTAGTTTTGAGCAGGGCTGAAAAAAAAACAAACAAAAATTATTGATGTATGATGATTTAAGAGCAGTTTTGTTTTTGGTTTTTTTTTTGTTTTTTTTGCACATTTACATTTTTGCCACAAAGGCAGAGGGTAGTCAATTTGAGGAGGGCACAAGGGTTACATTTCTTCACTAGGACATTAAAACATACTCACACGTGTGTTTCACTTAAACTCCTTCCCACCATTTTGAGACTTCACACCTGTAGCACAAAGAAATATCAATGTTCAGTGAATGGCACTGATATTTCAGCCCTAGTAATTCAGTTCATTCACACTTTTTTCCAGCTCCAGCTGTAGTACCAGTCCCCTTCATGCATTTATCCAGCATCTGTACTGCAGAGGTACTGCAGAGGCTGCTGCAGCACTACCATCTGCACTGATGTTCAACTGACTGGATTTTGTTCTGTTCTGTATCGCAAAAAGTATTCATGGCATATTCACTTTGGCTGTTTTATCAAAGGGCTGTTGTTGGAGATGATGCCAATGAATGCAGGATAAAACTGGGCTTTCATGTTTAATTCTGTGTTCATTGAGGCTTTGAGAGTTTTTTTTCCTTGTAATGTGTTCATTTCAAAACATGGGACTACATTTTGATTTTAAAGTTACTGATAGAGCTTAAGGAAAGGGTGGAGCTGGTGATTTACTGTCAACAAATCCCACTGAAATGCAAAAAAGAGCAATTAAATTTTACTTTAGACAGAAATTTATCTCACAAGTACCTCTGGTAGCTTAAACATTACAAGAGTTCTCTTTGTCACCGCAGTGTATTTTTGATTGTGTCAGAAGCTATGTGACTCTTTTAGTTTACTATTTCCTTGCAAAAGTTACTGTTCAAATTGTTATGTCTAATATATGACAATGATTTCCCTAAACAAAAGCTTTGCTATTTTAACCCATAAAGATCCCAACATCCACTGCAGACAAAAAGTATCCACTGATCTAAAGTGTTTAAGACCTGTTGATCCACTAATCTGATCAATTCATGTAAATAATTGGTGTAAAATAAAGTTCATCATCTTTCATGGTCATCAGCTATGACCTATTTGGATGTTCAGAGGCTCCATGGTGAATATGGAAACACCATCATCTTCTACAACATTGATTCACCAGTAAAACCTATGGAGTTTGATAAATGACAGTGGATGGAGACACCTGGTTTATGTTCAGTTAATGGAATATTTTACTGAAAAGCCACGTTTTCCAATTTTTTTTCCAGTTCTGATATAATAACCTTTGAATTTAGTCTGAGCTTTTATGAACAGCTACATGATTATGAATCAAAGATAGGAAATACCAAATTTTCACTGAGAAATGCAAAATAAATTATCTCTCCTTTAACAGGAAGATTTGGTGCAGGAATGTTCAATTTTATGTTCAACAAATATTACAGCAATAAAGTATGTTTTCCCTTAAACTAAAGTGCATTTTGTGGATAACAATTCCAGTGCCTAATAAAGTTTATTAAACAAACAACTAAATACTGAAGAGTTGCAATCAGCAATACAAAAAAGAAGAAGAATTTCCTTAAACAAAACTGCATGACATCACTAATGGCTTGTTGATGAATAAATTCATTTTTGACAAGTTATGCCATTAACTATTTGCAAACGAGCCTATTAGTCGTTGCAGCCCTATCTATAGAGTAGTGAGACTAGTAATTTGACACAACACTGGTCTTGGGTACATTTATTTACTTGAGAGAAACACTGGGTTCAGCATGTGGATCAATGCTCATATGGTAGGTGTTGAAATCTTAGCTGAGGAGCAATAATTTACAAAAGAATCTCCAATAAATGTATTACATTGTCCAAATAAAGCAACTGAAACCAGAATGGATCCTGTAAAAAATAGAAATAAGTTTAGAATAAGCCTATGTTATTTTCACAAATAGCATTTTATAGATAATTGATAGTTCCATATTGGCAGCTGATCAATGTTGAGTTTTTAGAAAATGTTTCTCCAACAAAGTGCTTGGCTTGGTGACCACAGTTATTTAAGTATCTCTTGATTCAGTCTGTAGATAAACACATACTTGTTTGATGGATTAGTTTGTTCTTGAGTTGGGTCTGCATATGGGGTTTGTTGACAATGAATAAATATTTAGCCTAACATTTTGGCCTTTCACTGGAAATGTGAAATTTGTCAATTTGTCAAAATAGAAAACCTGTAACTGAAATGAAAGTTGTCCTGCTCAAATTGCAGGTTTTTCTTATTGATTTGATCTGGCAAATTTGACAGATCTGTTCTCAATCACCACATTAAGCTTCACTGACTTTATACATTGCATTAAACATTATTTTCCTGTTCTTTTTTTTTATATACAGTTGTTCATTAACTATCCATGTTTTCTCTTCTCCACATTCTCTTCTTTTTCTTCACCTTTTCCTCTGATTGTCCATTGGTCCTTCTCCTTGTTCTGTGATTGCATCTTCATCCTCATCCTCATGGTTTTCCATTATATTTTCCCACAAACTGCCTGGCATCATCAACATTATATCTGCTTTCACCTTTCATTCCTTTTGCCTCTCTTATCACTTTGCATACTGCTGTGACCTTCTAATTCATTTAAACCCTTTGACCTTTCACCTCTAATGTGACACACACCTTTACAACCCCCATTTATTATCCCCCCTGAATCACACAAACACTTTATAAAATGCACACACATCACCTTAGACTACTCCGAGTCCAGCAGTGTGACGTCCTCCTTGGGTGAGGACTGGTTCAAGTCTGAGGGTCCTCTGCTCCGGCAGGGCCCCAGCATTAATTCCACCTCGACCTGGATCAAACCATAGAAACACACAGGTAACAGTCACAAAATATCACACAAGGTCTTAAACACAAGGACAATCACAGCCCACAAATTGAACTTAAACTGTGTATAACAAACAAAGAAGTCTACAGAGATTAGACTAGAAGCAGAATCAAAAGAGCATACAAATGATGAGTGTACAGCATAAGAAATGCAAAACTATGGTTAAAAATATAAAGAGATAGATTTGATTCGATTCACTTAGATTTTGCATATTAGACACGAATAAAGTCATTTTATCAAGAAACTATGGAACTGCATTAGATTAGACTAGACTCAGTGACAACAGTTAAAGACTGTAAGAGGCAAGTTCTAAGAATACACGTTATTTTGACTTAATAAACTGGACAAAGATGGATATGACTAGATTAAACGATTAAACAATATCTGGATTGGTTTTGATTACATTACATTAGATCAAAATAATTGTAACATTATTAGAATTTATCGTATGTTACAATACACCAAAGTGGATTAAAAAAGAGTGCATAATTAACATTATAATTGTAAAAAGACCAGACTGGACTCGTAATATTGAACAGCACAAGACTAGATTACTTTGACTTGACTCCATTGAAGTAGTCCAAACTACATTTGATTACATCCTACACAATGAAGTAAGCTTGTCCATGTTAGTTTAGATATGACTAGATGATATAAAGTGTTTTTTGTACCATTACAATCAGTGGACTTGGCTAGATGAAGCAAATACTTCTTGATCGTTATGATGAGGTATTTAATTAATCTATTACACTGAACCGGATGACATTGCATGATACAACTAAACTGGATTAGAATTAACTAGTTTGAACAATGAAATTATGCTACATTCTAATAGATCCTTTTTTGTGTAACCTTGAGCCAGGATTAAGACCATGAAAAGAGTTGATTTATAAATATCACAGATGCTAGAATGGACTAAAGTAACATAGGTTTAATGAAGTTGGATGAACCTAAGAATCAAAAGGTGGATTTAACAGCATTTCAAAGCACAGTAAAATCATGCAATCAGTATAAACATCAACATACATATACCTAATATCTTAACCATATTAGGAATGACAGACTTAGAGGCACACAGACACATGTGAAAGTTGAATGTAAAGAATGCATGCAGGTTGCTTGTTACTGTAAAGCTTTTTAAGTGTGGTTCAGCATCATGTGGTGAATAGCAGAGCTGTAAGTTGGGGTGGGGGGGCATATGCATGGTGAGTATGTGTGTTCTGGCCATTCTGTTGAAATTACTACCTTCCCAAAACCATTTAAATGTGATTCGCAAAGGATTCATTCAGTCATCGGTGACACTAAGGTAAATCACTCCAGGACCTATTACAACTATGCCCCATAAATGATAAAAGAGGATGTGCTGTATGTGTTTTACTCTTTATCTAAAAGAAGCGATTACAAGTCGCTTCTGCGGTTTTGCATTCACTCTTGTTTTGTCAAATGAATGAAGTCTAAAGTTTATTACAAGCAGGTAAGCTTAGCACCACATCTGTTGCCATGGTATACCATACAACACATCCTTCAGCAGGTATAATATGTCGAAATACTGTGTTTACAAGTTTATATGGGTTTATGTTTGTGCCTGAGTTTGTATGTCAAACTGTGAGACATGTTTTGTAACCATAAAACCACATCCATTCCTTACAAGTGCATTGATTGGACAAAATCCAACCAATCACACAATACCAAAACGTTCTAATTTGGACCAAAACTGAAAGGATTGTTTGAGGTTATGGTAAATTAATAGAGACTATGACTGTGCTGCAGGAATGATGTATTTTTGTAGGTGAAGCTGGAAGTTAGCATTGCTAACACAACCAATGAGCTTATTTCAAGAGCAAATCAAATTTCAGCAGGTTCTTCCAAAAGACATTTGGGTTAGCTGAAAGAAAGACAGAAAAATCTAATTCCATCCAGAGTGGATTAACTTGACTAGCATGACAATGACACCATTTGTTGTGCTGTAAATTGTGTCAATTCAAAGAACTTTTCCACGTACTGAAAGTCAATATATTGTTCCATTGCAACCAAATCACATAACAACAGAGTTGTGTTTCTGTCATTATGGATGAAACACTTCTCAAAAAGCACTACAATTTTGTATTTTTTTTTCTGATCTCTTGGCCAGTAGTGTGTTACTGTAAAACAATATGTGTTAATTAAAAGAGAAAGGTACTTTTTGTTCAATGTAGTGTCAAAAACAGAGCTATACCTCTGCTGTTTGCCTTTTTGCTTCTATACTCTTTTGTAGAGCTGCAGCCCTTGGTTAATTTTGTAATCAATTAATCTATGAATTATTTACTTCACTTTAATCAAACAATTATTTAGATAGGCCCAAAAAAATAGTAAAATGTGAAACAGACAGGAAAATGACAAACAACTTGTCATCTATCCCAGAACCAACTGAAACAACCACAA
>JAPTYQ010000029.1:6175579-6202077 GCA_029814465.1 Ostorhinchus cyanosoma
TATGTGTATACACACACACACACACACACACACACACACACACACACACACACACACACACACACACACACACACACTGTATATCTAGTTTGGCCCATATTAAAGGTGTAAATCACAATATTTCTGCTTGCTAAAATCATCAGAGTGTGAATAAATACTTATCACAGTGGTATATTGAAGAGATATCAACAGTTGCTTGCATGCTAATCAGACAGCACCAAGCCTTCCTATCCCTTTTTACACCTTCGTAACACAGTGAAAGAGTCACATCTCGACTTCATCCAACATGTGAAGAAGATGAGATGGCACTGCAGTTTGGGCTGATGTGAGTTGTTACTGAATAGAAATCTGTTAATGTGTACTACTACTGCTGCCATATTAATACCACTAGTTGAGATAAGTCTTGATGAAGTCATAAAAACTATACAACAAATGCTTTAGCTTGTTCACATTGCAATATATCAAATACAACATTACAAAAAATGCAGTAAAAAAGTGAGCTAAGCCAGACATATTGCTGTCTTCAAAGCCATTAAATAATCTGACTTTCAGAACATGGGAGTTGCTGGTTTAAAGCTCCATCAGTTGGTTTGTTAGCGTGTTAAAGTTGCTAACTTTAATACATGAAAGTTTCTACAATAAAACTTTTGGAATATAGGCATGCTATACCTTGTTAGAAAACTTACATTCTCCTCAATTGAGTCACTAAGTTTATTTTACAGTATTCAAAATACAGTATTGCTGATGGAATATTTTATACTCTCATCTATCATTATCAGTATCAATAGAAGTATTAGAGAACAGCATGGACTTCATGGTTCATTCAGGTGCAACCCATAAACACTGAAATCAGAAAACACCAGCCTTATTCATCGAGTCTACATGTAGTTATTTTTTATGCCCCATTTCAGCAGTGGTCAGACGTTATGGATTACTTCACATAGCAGCATCCAAAGATGCCATATGAACACACACTGAGCATACATTTTCTCTTGAGCTTTTATTTTCCCATTCCTCCTTTTCCCACCATCCTTTTTCCCTCCCCTTTCCTTTCCCTCCTCCCTCATATGTCCCCATCCCATTCTAACACTGGTGTATCCATCCCATCCTCAGGCTATCCTCCTCAGTCTCTCCCACTGCGTTGTGTTACTAAAGTCTGACTGAGTGGAGGTATGTACAAATCACAGCTCTGCTAACATGTATGCTACACTGTGAACATAGCTTATGCTTTGGCTTTATAAATGAAAACTAATGCATTTTTAATGCACACTTGAGCTTAATATGCAGAAATCCTAGTTATTGGATTATTTTAATGATTAAATCTACTGCAAGCTGTGTTACCTTAGAAATTACGGGCTCAGAACTGGGAATGCCCCCTATTATTGACTGAGGTCATTTTCAGACCTTTAGTTTACTTGCTTTGGTCTGAATGAGTTGGATAACTTGACATGTTTTTGTCGTTTAAGACACAGCTATATCACTAAAAACCCACTAAATGTGGCTTCATTTCATTGGTTGATGAGTTTCAATCAACGATGTAGCAGACAAAGTAGGTCCTCAGAAGGTACCAGGAACAAATTTAATCTATGTTCTGGACTAAACAGTGTGCGTTTGTGTTCAGAGTTTTTGTTTTCTTTTTCTTTTTAATTATTTTATCATGTCTTCCCAGTCTGTCCTTTGCATGTCAGCCAAATTCATGAACCTCCAGTGATCATGAAACAGTAGATACTCCAATATCTACTGTAATTGAGCGTGAGGAAATGCATGAATTGGTGACATGGAAGCCCAAATAAAATAAAAATGAAGTATGAAACAAACCCATAGAAATATGATAAAAAGCTGAAATACTAAATGTTACCAATGTCCAGTGGTAATTGATTATAAAACAATGTCACATGAAGGTCAAGAAGCATGGAAGATTTTATAGAAAGTTAATAGGTCTTTGTTACAACTTGGCTTCTTTGTGTTTATCTCTGGCTTTCTTTCTTGAGGTTCCATGAAATGGCTTGCAGTGTACTCCTGGATTTAGCATTTCAGTATTTTCTGTAAAAGTAGGTAACTAGGAAGGAATAAATCTTTATGCATCACATTTGATTTCATGAGGACTTGAAGCACTTAACTCCTCAAATGAACTTGAAAAGGACCTGGATCAGTTTGTATAAGAAAACAAAGTAACGCATGGTGTTTTACTATATGAACAGCACTAACAGTTACTATGTTCTTCTCATATTCACTGTCAAATATCCTAATTTAAGCCATGAAATTACTCCATACCAAAAATGTTATCACTAATAGGTAATCATGAATCTAATGTCAATAAAAAGATTTGATTCTTTAAGGGGAATGTTGTGGGAATGTTTACTGCCATTTTCCATAGTCATTTTGATTTTGTGACAACTTTGAATCAAAATGAACAAAATATTGAACCAAATTAACATAAGAATTAACTAAACAAGCACAAAATTACAGTGACAAAAATTACAATGTGCAATATGTAGATTGGTACCTGACTCTTTTTCTTGTTCGTTTTAATCATATATTATCTTCAAAATCTCAGTGTGGGATATTGTCTCAATATGTGGGACATCATATAGGAATAAGCAATAAAACTCTGCAGGAACCTTATTATTTTCCTCTTTTCATGGAAGTGTAGTCACTTTAAACTTGGGCAATATTTCAATGTTACGGTAAGAAAATGAATTGGTTTGGCCATATCGTAGCATATTGGTCAATTTTCTTGCTTTATATTTGTTGTGGTGTGGGTGTCCAAACAGACTGGTCTTGGTCATAGTTTATAATTTGTGCCAAGGTTTTAATCATCAGAACATTTTAAGATGTCTTCTGATAATAAGAACTCTGATCATGGCGTACAAGTTGCTCTAAACTGCCTTTATATGTGATGCTGTACACACGCTAACATCCGACTGAACACATACACATTCATTTTAAACTATACAACACAGATATACAGTTGAGACCATTAGATTCAGGGAGATTAATGTTCTACTTGAACATTCCTGTGACTTAACCTACATGTACTATTTCCACACACATGTTCTGCACTGAATACCCAGGTGTTTCGACCACCATGACCCAGATCTGTCGCTGTGATATCTGCAACGCCTCCTGAGGTTTCTGATGTATGGCACCAAAACATTATCATTAGCCCCTTCAGTTAAATCCAGTACCACATATGTACTATAATGTGGGTTTTCACTGATGTTATTCTGCTTCTTCAGGTAGACTACATAAGAGGTTCTGAAGGACAGAAATGGGGAGTTCACCCTTCTATTGTTTTTTGTTACAAAAACTAGATGTTGCATGTGTTACGTACAACTAGAATTGTCATTCAATGCCTGCAGTACCTCTATAGAGTCCCTTTTCAACATACAGGACATAATTGACCAGGTTGTAGTAAAGTTGCAAAAATGTTAGTATAATTTGGTTGTGGTGGTTATGATGGAGTACCAGTGTTTGTGGAAACCAGTGGTCATGTCCTGTTCCATGCAATATTTCATTTTCGCTTTCATCCCTGGTGGTTTGGTTTTAAACCCTTCTTTATAATTGGAATATGACAAACACTTGAACAGCAGAACATATCACAAATCTACAGGTAGAACATTCATAAGTATTGTTCAGCATTAAAATCTACATGTGTAACAGCAACAAAACATTGGATGTATTTTAACTGAGAATGTAAACAAAATAAACCCTAGAGACAAAAAAAAATGCAATTTACATACATTTCTTTATCACGGAATAAAAATGTCTCAGTGATGGCAATTTCAACACCATCATCTACATATAAGGTATTCAGTATGTTGTGGAGTATATTTTGCTGTCAGTTGTTGGGGCATTAATTTACCCAATCATTGCTGGGACAGAAAAGTCACAAAGAAATTACATAACTAGTAAACCCACTCTAAATGATATGACTTATTTAATGTAATATACAACAAGAATTATTCCCCATCATAATTTCCATTCTATCTTCCATTTCTATTCTTTACTATTTTAAATGTATGCACAAATGAGCCACATCTTAGACAATTAATATTAATATTGTGATGAAGTGTGCTTCCATCAGCTGTTTTTATGTGCATCTTCAATTTATGCACAAGGGACAATTAAAAAAAAAAACAATCTACAATAATTTAGAAAATTTTGTTTGGTGTACCAGTGAAAAGCAGTTGTGTGTAAACATAAAGGAAACTATTTCATCTAATGAATACCTGTTCATATTTATACATCCTGCTGTCATCATCAACATGTGTCCTACATGTACATCTGATGTTGCTATGTTATTAATTCAACCTCATTTTATCTGACAATAGTCAATAGTAAATTCCTGGAATTGGTCAGAAAATCCAAACTATCCAAAAAGTGTTTTCATGCTGCCCATGAACTGAAATGTGGCTCATTCTGATCCACCATGTCTTTTGAGTGGACCAGACTGACTATTTGGACATAACTCTTGTAGGTAGAATTGAGAGTGTAGTAGTGTGCTAAAGAACGCTGATAGATGGAATGCACTTACAGGGGTCTGTATGTTCATCCACAATATAGCTAGTGGGAAAACATGTTATACCCCCACCTGCCCACAGAGCAGGGGTATATAGTAATACCAGGAAGTCTGTCAGTTTTTCATCCGTCCATCCAATATTTCTAGACAGTTTCTAGAAGACTATTCTCCTAATTCTTGTCAAACATGTTCTTTAGGACTTGGAGAGGTACAGTGTACAGTTTGATGGCTGAATTTCAATATTTGGATTTTTTTTTTTTTTATTTGTCAAACTTTTCAAAGACTATGGACCTGATTTGACAGGCAAAGTGTGATCAGATCAAAAGTTAAGACTTCAGCAGAATAAAGTTTGTCTTGGTTTGACTGAACTACCCAAAAAGGACAGTAATTTAGTTTTATGTAGTTTAAAATTCTCTTTGATTTAAAATTCAAAATGAATCCCTGACTAGGCAGGATATCAGTGAGCAGTGGGGACAATGTGTCCAGTGGGGTAGAATAAAAAAGTGAAAAAGTAGGAGAACCTTACTAATACACCTGGTATTATTAAGCTCTGCTTACTTTTTCATTTGTTCATTCTTCTATGAGCTTCACTTCATTTGTGTTTTCATTATTTGGAAAATGGAGCAAAAGAAGAGAAGTTAAAGGAAGCCGATGAACGATGACATCCATTTGCAAAATACTCTGAGTTTTTAAAGTTTCTCTTTCTGTCTGTCAGAATATACGAAACGGTGTATTTTTCGAACACATTTAAAACAGCCTGGACCTTGTCAAACGTGTTTTCTGAATATACTCAAAAGAAATTCAGCAGGAATTCAAGTCAGCGACTTACAATGACTAAGCCTCATTTGGATACATTTTCAGAAACTTTGACGTGCAGTTAAAACACAAAGTTTGCAGATTACCAGGAATTCTTTTACCCCAGTAATTAAGTTCCTGGTAATAAAAGTTCCTTGGAATCTAGTCGAGAAAAAAAAAGGCTGACGTCTCATGGCTTGGCATAGCATCAGTAGTTTTTACTGACTCTTCAACAGTCTTGAATAGATGAACTTTGTTGCCTAATGATCAGTTAGCAACGGCCAGGCACAGAATGTTGGAGTGACAAAAGCAGATTGATAGATAACATCAAAAAATACACACTGACAAGGAATCTTAGCAAGCTAGCAGCACACTACTCACCAGCGAACAGATTACATTTACAGTTACAGTTGTATTTACATAGCGACAATCTTGATACACAATTATTTCACATCACTGTACAAAATACGGTTTAGAACTAGGAATGTAAACAATTAATCGACTATCGAATAATTGTCGATAAGAATTTGCTCGATTAAATTACATTAATTGTCGGTTAATTGCCCTTTTCCGCTGCGGTGTTTGTGTCACAGCATGGGGCGCCTGTGTCTAAACTTAGCCTCGTCACTGTCATTGAATATTGAGGGCAGTTGTCCACCTGTCCGAAGGCTGCAGACTTGTCCGCAACCGGGATAGTCATGGGCCAGATCCCAGCATTGATAAATGTCTTTAAGGCCACGGTGGAGTGCAGCGTTTCCACTGGTACAGGTTTGCATCCTAACCGCCACAACAAACATTCTGTCCAAAAAAACCCCAAATCATCCCCGTCACATTAGACTTATTATAAATATGTATAATATATAATAGACCAGGACAAACGTCCTGCCCCCCCCCCCCCAAATGAACGTTTGTGAAGCTTTAGAAGGGAAAAGATAAATGAGTATAAAGTTTCACTTTCACTTTTGTGGGGGCACGGACAGCACCGCCCTGTGCACGCGCACAGTTACTGACCGAAACGGAGGTGTGTGCAACACCCCCCACACTGGCCCAACTGCATGCACAAATACACACGCGCACGCACGCACACACACAAACACACACACACACACACTGACCGAAACACAGGCGCGTGCACCTTACCGATTGAAATGCATGCACGTGCACCTGCCGGCCGAACGTGTGCACATGGGGGGTCCTGAAATCTCCTTCCATCATGTCAGAAAAAGTCAGAAATGTACATTTCTTCTAAACTGCCCCTCTTCAGATCCATTGATTTTACTTTATTTCTCTGCAGAATTTATTTGCTTCAACTCCATAAATGTCGTTGCCTGAACTGTATCCAGTGGTTCAATTAATCCACCATTAAGGAATATGACGTGCTTTTTTCATGAAGTACATAAACAGTATTTAGCTTTTTTAGTCTTAGAGACACTATTGAAGGAGGAATTGAGGTTCTCAGGAAAATCGCCGCTTATCAATTAATCGTTAATCGGTCGATAAGGTCAACCAACTAATGATTAATGAATTAATCGATAATTTACATCCCTAGTTAGAACGGGTTGATATACTGAGAGGAACCCAAGTCTTTGTTGATGATAGGGGAGGAACAACTTTTATTAAAGAAAACACCTTGACAACTGAGTTCAGGGTGGCCAGCCATCTGCCCTGATCAGTTAGGATTGAAAGGAAAGAGGAGTTTGCAGATTTAACCCCACTGTGACAGAACCACAGCAAAACAATAACTTTTCAAGTCTCAGCATGACACAGGCACATAAACTTCACATAAACACATAACATCTTAATGACTACTACTGCTACTACTTATTGTTGGTTGTGACTGGGGAGTTTTGACTTGAGTCTGTCTTTCTAAATGACTGTCTGGTTGTTCTTCCAGCTCGACTGACTTCAAACCCCTGTACTATGATGATTGTTTGTATCTAACCCTGACTGTGTGCTCAGCTCCAGATGATTCACCCACGACAGTTGTTCTGAGTTTCCCAAAAATAACTTCACCACCAACTCCACCAAGTGTGCCAACAAAGTGCTTTTGGGAGTCCCAGAACAGAGAGTCCAGTGGATGTGGATAAAGTCCAAAACATTTACACATTATGTTCAGTATTACGATTAATGTGGCTGCTGGCATCCACTGGGCATCTGTCCATCCCTACACTGTCCATGTTGGTGCTGCACAGTGCCACCTCTAAGTGTATAAGGGATATTATGGCAAGTGATAGCTGACTTTCGTAACCCATATTCCTGTTTTGTCCTGTCTCTGTCTGTCTGTCCATCTGTTTGTCCCTCCGTCCATCTGTCTGTCTGTCTTTTTCCAACTTCCTCTTTTGGTCTAAAATATTTTTACTTGTTTTGGGCTGACTATTTTCAACTTTTATTTCATTTACAAATGCTTGGAACTGTAACAAATGGTTTATATTTGCTACTTCTGATATGCAATGCCATCATAACATCAATAAAATCATTTTGACTATCATTTCTGTCATGCAAACATGCATCTTCATCTCCATACATTACATTTCAATGTCATGAAAACTTTTTGTTTTTGTTCCTGTGATTGACCCATCACATTGGTGACCTAACCATTGCCTTCTGACCTTGTCATCTTCATTCAGCCACGGGTTATGAGAAGTCACGCAGCCTCAATAACATCTCCGGGATGACGGGCGCCCCGCTGCGCCTCACCCCCATCACAAACTCCACCTTCGAGCCCTTCGAGCCGCCTGGCCTCAGGCGATGCCACTCACCCATCCCTTCCATCTTGTAGCATAGCTGACAGGGAAAACAGCAACAGCAAAATGCCAACAACTGCAACAACAACAACAAAACACATTTTCGGTTCATGTTTTATTTCCAAGGGGATACTGTATCATGGACATCTGATTCATCCCAGCTGCTCTTCCATTAAACCATTGCTGCAATCAATGAGTTACTCTGACTCTAGACTTTAAAACTACAGAATAGCTTATCAAATAAAATGCTTAAGCAAATGTATTTGCTTTGTGTAGTACACTAGAGTGACATACACAAACCCACACTAACACACCTGCCTTACTAACAGGGATAGAGTTAGCTTAGACTGATATGATAGTTGAGTTAGTTTACCTCTAGCTTTCCCTGTGCTCTTTCTTGCCTGTGTCTGCACTTGCACTTCAATGCTTTAAGACTGATACTTAAGAGTAGCTATGATTAAGAGACTTTTCCAATATGAAGCCTCAGAATGCACACACACACACACACACACACACACACACACACACACACACACACACACACACACACACACACACACACACACCCATAGACACTATTACTCGAACTGGAGCATGCATGTTTTACTCCAGAGAATCCAAAATAACATACTGCGTACCTACAAGTAGTCTGAAAACAGATTTTTTGTACATTTAAAGTCAAAAGCATATCTCTAAAAAGGAATATCCCAAAATGTAGCACCTCTGCACCTTTAAAAAAATAATGAGCCATGTAGATGGAGACTTATTGCATTACATTAGTTAATTGGAAAAATAATCTCAGTATTATTAAAACATAGGCACACTGTTTGCCATGTATGTTTGGCGTTACATTAAATTCAACTTCACCATACAAAACCAGCGCCATCTTCCTCCTCTTTTTCCTCCTGTTTTCTCCTCAGGCTTCAGATTTTATTCAGAGCCTAAAACACCACAAAAATATTCACGGGACAGATGACATGCTGGAAATGTATTTTTACACCAAAAGTGGTGTAAGGAAGTATGAATGTGTCAGGGAGGTATCAAGGTTACAGGACATTGGTTTCCAACCCAGGGGAACATGAGGAAGTAGGGTAAAACATTTGTGTAATGAACAGTTGTGTGTTTTGTATTGATTTTAGCTTGAACAGACCTTAAAAATATGGCTAAAACATTGGAAATAACTGTTACATGGACAAAGGGATTAAAGACAACGGCAAACTTTGGCATCCCAGATTAAGACACTAGAGCATAAAGGACAAAAAAGCTGTTAGTTGGCAAGGAATAAGAATAAAAGCATAGGTGAACTCTCATCATGACCCTCGACCTCAAGCTGACCTCCAGTGTAGGTGTTCTCTTGGAAACTAGAGTTAGAGGTCTGATGTTTCTTGCCACTATCATTCCTCACCTGCTGTCAATGCTCTCACCTGGACTCTTGGCCTATGTTTAAGCTGTGTAGTATGAAGAACAGCCCTGCCTGGTTACCTACAGTATAAAGCTACACAAACATCACCTACTGGCTTTCTTTTTCAAATAATAAGATGGGAAGAAAGATACCAGTCTCATGTTTGTGTATTAAATTGATAAATAGTTGGAGTCTAGGATTTGGTTAGCCTAGCTTAAGCCTGGAAGCAGGAGGTACCGCCTAGCTGAGTTATGCCCAATGTTAGCAATAAATTACTGAACATGTGACACATGCTGTATGAAAACATATTGCAAAATGTGAAAATCATAACTTCTAGGGAATGTTGGGTACTGGAAATGTTCCTTCTTTCTGAACTAGGCTAATCGTGTCTTCAACTCTGCTTCAAGTAACTATTCAGTTATACAATTTCATTCCCTTTATAATGCACTGTGAAATAACAAGTTCAAACCTGTAACTAAAAATATAATCAGGAAAAAAAAAAAGGTGGATACAGATGATATTTTGTTTGGCAGGGTATTAGCCATTTAAGCCTAGAGCTGCATAAATATAACCAAGACAAATATACATTTAAAATATGGTCAATTAGATCTGAAAATATTCTAAGCATCGCCATTTGTCAGAATGCGTTGTGGAAGCTATGTTAGTTTACAATGTAAAACACAAATTCTTCTTTAAATACCCATTTTCAGTGTCACTTTGGACTGACATGTACTGAAGCCCTATTCTTCAAGACCTTAAAGATCTTTATGACTTTGCATTCCTTTGTGGAGACACAACCTTGATATACTCAGTGAGTTCATTTTTGTGGGTGAGCACAAAAAGTTCATCTGTATCTATATCTGTGTAAATCTGCCTGGCCTTAGGTTTACATCTACTAGTTGCTGCTCCAGTATTGTCAAGGCCTGTCTCCCCACATGCAAATGCACATTTCTAAAGTAGTTCTTTGAGTAAGCCTGCTGTTAGCCAGTCATTCAAGGCAGCATTCTACTTAAAGTCTTCTTTCCCTCTGTCACCTGAGTGTAACTGAGTTCACAGTTCCCTAACCATCAACCACCCCCAAGATAGCAGCTAAATGCAGGAAACAGCAAGTTTTGATGAAAATTTGGACTGTACCATGTGATAGCCCTGCTTTGTTCTTTGTGGCATTTATTTCAGGCATTAAGCCATTTTAAGGCCTAGACTGGCCTCCGATGTGCCCCCCCCCCCATTCTTGGGGCCATCTTAGATTGACTCACAGGAAGTGACCTGTAGGGTGAGATCACATTCTCCTCCCCTTTTGTTCACTATCTGTGTGTTACTGTCCCCGATGCCACATAAAATAACATACACCACAAAACTAGCAACTATGTGTTGGAAATGGCAAGTTTTGACCAATTTCAAGCATGTAGGCTTGCTGGGTTTTTGGTGCAAGATGTTTCCTCAAACAAAAAGGCCCCATCACCACCTCCTTGGCATAACACTACCTGAAGCAATAACACAAATAAGCCAGGGAGGTTTTTTCCACCCTATTCTACAGTGACAGTATGTTCATCCTGACTTACCCCCAGGGCTAGCATTGTTCTTGCATTGTGCTAGCTCTGGATATTGGAGATTACTTTTCACTCAACACACAAATTATATATGACTGGTGTGAATCTTTTCATCTCAGTGTTTGAAAGAAAGCAAATAGGCCTGTTTTGTAAAATGATTAACTGTTTTGGACATTACAGCTTTGTCTATGTGCGAGGAGCTGTCTGTCATGCTGTCACCACCCCCATCTCCACCCCACCACCCATCTCCCATTGCCAGCAGCGTTTCTACTTGCACTGACTCCAGTGTGACTCAGCAACTAGTGGCAAAGTTTTTTAGTTTTCTCCCTTTTCGGCTTCTCTTTCTTTCCCTGTTTGTGACCTTCCTGAACCCAACCGCCCCCCGCCCTCCCTTCTTCCTGACTCTGCCCCTCCTCTTCTGTCCGTCCATCTCTTCTTTGTTTCGGCTGCAACTGCTCAGTAGGAGGCACTGTGAACGGCTACTGGAGCGACAGCCCGTGGTAGAAGAATGGAAGACAAAGGCAACATGACACATGGGAAGAAGACAGAATATGATAGAGACACAATACAAACATAGAAATATGCAATGTAGATACATTAGACAGCAGTAGTTTGATATGTGTTTCTGTGTTTGTGTGTGCCCAAACTTCCATCTACTTATGTACTAAGATACACATATCTCAACTTTATTCTACTGCAAGAAAGAAAATGATTTAAGTTAGATTTTGTTTGTATATGCTAATGATATTGTCTTTCTGTCAGTATTTTTTAATCTTGTGTTACCTAAATGTACATGTTTCCTTTGTGTTTGAACATATTGCACAATTGAATTCCATTCAGTGTCATTCTGATGGTTATAGGCAGTGATCAGATGTCTGTTGGTTAAGTAATATCTACTTGTAAATCCCTTGTCGTTAATTTTGGCTCACACTGTCCTTTATCAAGTAACAGGATATTATTCTCTTTGATTTGCATTAGCCTCCTAAGAGGAAAACTAACTGCTCTATGGTTCATCAGCAACATCCATTCCAACATTAAAGTGCAAGGAGAGTTTATGACACACAGTTTATCTTGGATCTTGCCAAAAACTTTGTTTATGGGAGGTTAGAGCAGCAAATGAAGAGAATGATGTACTAAAGTGTTTAAACAAAATAGGAAATACCTCAAGAGTTAAATAAAAAGATTGACAGCTTGTCTCTGCAGTACAGGAGTAAAGCTCGATGTCCACTGGCCTAGTTTAGCGTAAACCAGGGAAAGTCATCCTGCTTTCCCCTTGTACCCCTACTGAACTGGGTAAACACTTTGCTAAATTCTAATGACCAAGCATGCTAGCAAAACTGCATCCTTTGGGCAACTAACTACCTGAGCATGCTGGATACATTATGAATAAAGCAGATAATAAAATTGACTATCATTTAAAATAAATCAGGTATCTCAGCTATGTTGCTGCATGCAAAAGTACTACTTATTGGATTTAACTCCAGTCCCATGAGTATGTGCATAGCCTTTTAACATGCTTCATATATTCTTGGATGCTGTGTTGCCATCAGCAGTTGTTGAAGTCAAATTATGCCATTGTCAATAGTTTTTAAGTCAAATCTGTGGTGATTAATTTAAGAAACCAACTTACTGTCCTAACACTAAGCCTGGCTAAACAACTCCAGTTTTTGTACTGCAGAGACTTTGCACACAGATTTTGTATCAATCATTTTAAATCACTCTTAGTGAGTAAGTGTATTTCCCCAAGTGTTGAGCTAATCATATAACCTTATGTGACTCCAAATTCAACATTTCATGTCTGAATGGAATGGTTGGAGTGGAGTCATACAAGCGTTTTGATTTCCTGTTCAATTACAAGTGCATGCTGGACATCAGTTCCCCAGTTTACCTCTGAGGTTGAGCTAACTGGATGATTTGAGGATTGATCTATCTGGGACTTCAAGATTATATTCTCAATGGGAAATCCTGTATTCCCCATGTGCCACCGATCATAAACACCAGGTGCACACAAATATACAGAGATGTCGACAAACCACCAGTCTCACTATAGAACCATTTCTGATCCATTTCAACTTCCTCTTCTTTCCCACCTGTTTTGAGTATGTGTTTGTCACTCCACCTAAAGTCACTGCTGATTTTTTCATGACAATGTACATATGTAAATTTATGTTGTAGGTGAATCTGCATGGGGTTTCCATTGCAAGCAATAAGGTTATAGATATGACTAACAATGTGAGGAGGTTTGGTAGGTTTTTAGTCTTAAGCCTAATGAATGTGAATATAACTTTTAGACTACAACAAGTGTGTATGGATGTGTGTGTTTAGACACATACATATGCACTAACAAGCATGCAGGACAAAAAATTTTCACCTCTTTGAATGCACGAAGAGGTGAGATGGGCTGACATTATGCATGCTAAAATGCTATGATGCTATTGGTCAAAACAGACCAAGTTAGGTACTGTAACAGGGTTGGGTGGGGGTGGGAAAGTTTATTTTTTCAGGACAGGAAGGGGTTACATTTCTAGTAGGTCTTGTATAGCTGCTTTCTTATCAATCTTGAGAGACTTATGATAAGAGAAACATATTAACAATCGTAGCTTATGATTTCATTTCTATCTTCTTTTTTTTTGCTTCTCTTTTCACAGAGAACTGTTCTGAAAGCCCTGCGCTTATCAGATATATGCAAAAAGAAGCAGTAACTGTGAACTAATGCTAAAAAAAAAAAGAAATCCAGCTTCTTCCATCATTGTCTCAACTCCTCTTCTGCAAGAGAGAGTAAAGACGCTTTTCCTCCCGAGATACCTCCTCACCAAAGTTCCCTTGTTTATTGTATCCCTTCGTCTGCTTCTGCATTATCTGTTTGTTGCTTCACCCTGTCTGTGTCACATGTCATTTAATTTCTTGTTGCATTCTTGACATTTGCATCTAAACTCTAGTGATTTTAAATGAAAGCTACCTCTGCAGTGTGCAAATAAGACATTTACTGCAACCTTCTGCAAAAAGATGAGGATCAGGACCTTATTAAATTGCATTCAGCTGCAAGTCCTTTCTCATGTTTCAACCCTTATGCTAATGTAGAAGAATATTCTAATAATAATAATCAGGCCAGTTGAAGAAAGTCTGGTGACTTCATTGTCTGGATTTTTTTTGCTGTAACTACTAGTTCTCGATGGTATCACAGCAGAAGATGCACCAATCTCCTCTGTTTTGAAGTACCAAACAAATAGGATAATTGCAATTTCAGTTATAATGGGCTCATTCCAATAGCACAAGGAATTACGTTATGTCCATATCAAAACATTTAGTTGCTGTTCCTTTATTTTCCACAACCAGTTTGCTAAAAGTTGTTAAATGATGTTGTGATGCCATTCTATTATGATATCAAACCATAAAATTGAGTTATTGCATTGGATACACAATTCTATCATCCAAATTGTCTGGTCAAACTGATGAAAAGTATGATTAGAAGTTTGGTGCATTAAATCGCTTTGTTGTTTATCATATGCACTGCAGATATAGTGTGTTTTTGATAACAATTTATGGAAATACATATCAATTTTACTCTTTTAGTACCTCATCATAATCTTTTTTTAAGCTAACATTGCTTGCTTCTTGCTAGGTACATTTTGCTACACAATTTTATCAGCTGTATTGGATTTTTATATTTTTTTGTGCAGAGCAGATTCAATCCCAATAGATGTCTGTGGAAGTTGCTAAGAAACAACACTGCAGAGGCAGCCTTCAGAATTCAGTTATTATCATGGTTTCTTATTCCAAATTGCAACTAGTTGATGTTTTTCACCCTCTTATTGCCAATGTTTCTCTCCTTTCCATTCATTCACAACTCAGGTATTTATTTCTCAATTTTCTCTGCTCATGTTGTTCCGTTAAAGATGTACACTATGTATGAAAATGGAGAGATCAGACAAAAAAAGTGAAGCTTTCCTCTTTGCTCTGTGCCTGTGAATGCTATATGTTCCTTCCAAAATATTCTACTTTGCATTTTGTTGCCCAACTGTGCTTCCTGTCTTCACCTTGTGTCGTCCCCTCGTCTTTCCCCCTCGTATTCCTCTTTTATGTGAGAATCCTGCAACGCAACAACCAACTCCTATCCCGAAGTCTGTGACAGAGAATACCAAAAAGGATTTGAATAAATTTGGGAGCGACAAAAAAGATATATTTATATATATCTTGGCCAAACTATGGACTTCGCCAAGGAGGAAGACAGGAATGGACTTTAACATGACTGGAAAAAGAGACTGATGTGTTGTAAATGTGGGGCTGGGAGACGTGCAATGACATGTGTTCTGAGTGGATTGTCAGCCAAGGAGCATCAGAGGGATGAGATGGAGGAGGAGGAAAAGTGTGGGGAAGACAGAGAAGTGTGGTAATGAGGAGGAGGAGGAAAGAAAGAAGCAAAACTCGCTTCTCCATGTAAGAATGTGAACCTCACTGCTGTTCCCCTGCACTGTTGTTTGCTTCTTGTGTTGTGTTCCCTCACCTGTGTGGTTCTGTGTTAGTGTGACATTTTGTTTTATGTTTTGTGTTTTTGTGTTGTGTGCCACACTCTATCCTTCTGTATTTTCTTTCACATAGCCTTTGTGTGTGTACCACATGTGGGTCAAACTGCTTCCACAAATACTCCCCTTGGCTCTTTTTTATCCCACTCTTGTGCAGAGGAAATGCACCAATGGAAAATTTATTTGAAATTGACTGACTTGACGCAGCAAACACTACCTGTTTGGTGGTTCAAGTGGGATGAAACAATAAGCTAAACATTATTATTATTTGGCGAAGGTCTGGTCTGTATAGAGTGCTGAAGGGATGAGTGAACTGGGTACTGGAATTTCCCAGCTAAAGGACAAAGGGATTTCTTCATTGGCTACTGGGTTATTGCCAAAAATTAAGCTCCATGGAAAAGCCAAGTTTATGATATGACTTTCAAGATAATCATGACAAATAAAAACTGCTTGTAGGATTTAAATGCTACTGCTTAAAGAAAATTAACACTCATGTAAAGATATAGAAACATGTTTCATTTAACAGAACTTGTAATCAATTATTCTGATGGCCACAAAAAAAGCATTAGCTGAAAAGTAATTTTCCACATAGAGCCTATTAATGACAGAGGCAGTCGACAGTGCACATATAACTGCAAAAAATGAAGATACTACCTTTTCTGATCAGCTTTTAGAACAGAGAAATTTTCTATTTTGACTCACTTGAACACTCCTTAATTGATTAATCCATTTGAAGGCATGGTACAGCGAGTGAAATGCTAGCCATGGAAGTATCATGGAAGCCTGACTATTTTTTTTTGTCTGTTTCACTGAAAAGATTCAAGTGTCATTTTGGTGTTCCGCATTTAGTTAAATTAAAATATGAATGGCCAACAAACTACAGCATGGTCATGTGACTAAAGAATCATCAACAATAAGCTTGCATCTTGAAATTAGATTTTACACATTCATGCCTTCTATAAACACCCATTCTTTTAAAGTGACCTGATTTAGCCAATAAATAGGTAGGTTGTGATGGCTCAATACAGCAGGGATACATGGAATAAATATAAGCTAGTGAGTGTAGGCCTTTCCATAGTTGGTATGTTTATTGTTACAACCAATGTATTTGTTAGCAAACACAAAGACACTGAAAAGCTTTGAAGTCCATTTGTAGCGTATTTACTGATAAAACAGGAAACTCTCTTAAATCCGTGTTGACCATGGACCTGATGTCAGGCATATAAATCAAAATCCCATTCAAAGACCAACTGACCCACAGACAAGGGAACTGGGAAATGCAGTGCTAACCAGGTTTTAAGACTAATTTCAGCAGCACTCTATATGTGCAGGACACACCAACCGGTATGTCTCAGGTCTTTGTCTGGATTTCTGGCCAGTCCTGGTTGATTATTACAGTCCTGTCTTCTCAGATTGTTTGGACAAAACTATTAAGTATTGAATTCCAAATCATGTGGTCATATATGCATCCTAATTTACATCCAAAGACTGATTATATCGGAGGACTGAGCAGCATCTGAGAACTAAAACTTTCTGCATATTGTTTCTGTGTGTGTGAGTTACAGAAATGGAGAAAAAAGTTAGCATTGTGTCACATTTAAGCTCTGTGTAGTCGGTGTACTTGCATGCCAGCTGAGCTGGGTGAGCCTTTTAATGATGTGTCTTTTTTCTTTTTTTTTTCTTTTTTTTTTGTATTTATTTATTTTGCTACCGTCATTTCCCTGCCTTGGTGTACAGTATTATGTTGCTGCAGTTTCCATCAGTACTTACAACTTTGTCATACTTATCACAAGTGGAAACTACAGATTAGGAACACTGCCATTGTATAAGTCTTTAAGTTTGAATGTTCTTGTATCACTTTGACTGGAGTCGTTTTGAAAGTTACTCATCTGTAGCAAGGAACAAAAGGTTTATACAATGGCTACCACTATAAATGCCATTATAACATCAAGTTAACATTGTCTGCCTCTTTGCCAATGGCATCTTTGTGTTTCAGCCTCCTACTATTATGGGAACAAACTGTTCATGTGCAAAAAAGAAAAGACAAACAGGACGACTGATCAGTAGCAAGTGATGGCAATTATAGGGCTGACTCTTGTAGGGGTTCAATGGTACATAAAATCATAGAAAAGAAGTAGTTTGTGATTTGTCATTTTGAAGCTTCAAGTTTGGCATTAGGTCTTTTTTTTTACCAGAGTGACCATATTTGGACAAGATGGTAGACAAGTACATGGTAATGTTAGTTTACAGGAAAACCATCAATTGATGCTGCAAATAGCTCTGGATTACACTTTGGTACAATGTTGGTCTTGCAGTACAAAATCTGTACAAACTAAAACATTTTACAATTCTTCTACTCTTAAACATATTCATTAATGTAAGTCTTCTTTAAACAATATATTTGGAAGCTGATATATGGTCTTAAAAAGAAATAGAAGGAATCTTACTTTATTAGTGCTGTTTCAAAACTCCACAAAAGTATAAAGCAATGAAATTAATATTATTCCATTGCAATCCAACAAATACAACCTATTTAGGATATATAATGAAAAATATTTGCCTCCAATACTAAGTTTAACATTAATTTCATATGTTGAATCTAACAAAATTGCACTTCAAACCAAATGTTAAGAAACAACCAGCTTCCAACAGACTAAAATGCCTTTGTGCCCCTACAAGTTACAGCACATTAATTATTATAAAATACAACTGAATGCTGGCTTCAAGAGCAGGACTGACTTTGGAAACTGCAATAAAAGTGATGCTTTTGGTAAACTGGCACATATCTATTTTGGTTCCACTCTGGAAATGTAAATTGCTGTGATGGTGGGTAAAATATTTAATCTTGGCAATTTCTTGCTGAAAACGTTTTGACAAAGTAAATGTCTTTTCCTATCGGTATTGTTGAATTTTCCTAAAGCCTCTGTTGTAAAACCTTTCTAAGTCACACCAGTGGATCAGGATTACTTATCTGAACAGAGGCTTTTTTTTTGGTTTGTTTTTACAAAATCTCAAAGAGTGTACTTTACTCACCATCATCGTTCCATTGACATGTATTTTTGTATAAAATTGAATTTAACCTTGATCTACACAAGACCAGGGAGAAAGTAAACCAGATGTTAAAAAATTCATTTATTTGGAGGAAATTTTTAAGATGGTATTTTATTACCTACTGCATGAGGTCACAAATTAACTACACCTACTTTTTCATTAGAAAAAGTAAGGATGCAATCAAACTGTCTCCCATGGTCTGGTGTTTAAAGGTCTAGAGACTCTACTTCTTCATTACAAATTCTCATTTAATTGTCTTTTCTGTTTCCTTTTCAGTGCTGAGTTTCTAAATTCCCATTTCTCTACAAGATGAAAAGTAAACTTAAAAACTGCTGCACCTTCATCCCCCCCAACGGGAACCACTGAAGAAAAATGGGAGGGAGATAGAGAGAAAGAAAAATGGAAGATCAACAGGTAGAAATCATCAACGAACTGGACATTTCCATCACTGATGTGGCAAAATAATAGATGACATGTAAAAGCCATGAGCAAAAACATTTTCACCTCTTTGAACTCAAGGCAAACTATGCCATGAGTGTTCACAGCTGAGCGGCCAGTGAGCATTTACCTGACAAAGACAAACTGTGGTGGGGAAGCCCTTTAGTTCCACCAAACTTCGCTGTATTATTGCTTTACTGGTGGCTCTTTTTGTTTCAAGAAGCTCCACTTCCATTCAGAACTGAACGTTCCATTACTTTTCACTCAAAGCACTATGCAAGGTGAGGGGGAGGCCCTGCCATGATGTCGAGTCTGGTCCGGTCCCGTGACGGCCTGGCCCCGCCCCACTTATCTCTGCTGAGCTACAGAACCTGTAACAGCAGGCTGAAATCTCCTCATACATATCAGAAAACATCAGCCATATCATGTGTATATTTGACATTTGAGATCATTGGAGATGAGCAACAAGATCTCCACAGGAGTTATAGAATCTTAGGGGTTTCAATTCACCTTCTGTTGGAATTAACCCAAAGATGAACAGACACTCAAATGGTCGGACACATTTATAGACAAAAACACCGGCCTTAACATCTGCAAAAGAAATGGTTTGTGGCTGAAAACACGATGGAACCTCTTTCTTACTCTCTCTTTCTCTTCCCAAGTCTTTGCGGTTTCCGACCTCCCTTCCTTGCATCTCACTGCTGCTCCTCTTTAGCAAAACTGCATGGCATGAATGAAACCAATTAAATTCAGAAGAAAAAGGACAAAGACAATGGTTGGACTCGTTAAAAGTAGGGGGAAGAGAGATGGGAAGGAGCTTATGAGAATGGGGGAGACCTTTTTTGTTTTCCTTTTCCACACAGCAACACAAATGCAAAGTCATCGTCATCATATGAGCTATTTTTTATCCCCCAAAGTGGCTGCTAATATGTGCAAAGCAAGCGTCTCTTGCACCAAACTGCTCGCTCAGAAAGGCATGATGGATGAGGGAGGCGCTCTCTCAGCTCAGAGGGAATACGAAGGAGAGGGGGTTGGGGTGGGGTTGATGGCTGAAGACCATACACTATATATACCTCTGGGGACGTGGGATGACAAAATAGAGGCTTTATAAAGAAAGCAGGTATTCAGCAGGAGCCAGAGAACATCTCTGAGATTCCGTAGGGACAAAAAAAGAAACAAAAAAGAAAAAAGATTGCAATTTAGAGATGCATTTTTATGACATTGTTTACCAGCATGAATATTCTGCATGACTTCTGCAAGCCATTTTGAACTCCCCTATGAATAACAGGGCTGGAAATTGATCATTTTGAAAATTTCAATTTAAATTATATGCAACAAATTTAAAAAATGTGGAATTATATCTAAAAAGATTTGCAACATCTACCCATTGTTTTTGGTTTTTTTGTTTTGTTTTTTAAAGATCTAAACAAGCCCACTCTTTTCTAAAATTTAAGAAAAATCCTCCCAATTTCTGCAAGTATTTATCCTGCTACTACACTCTACTACTGTACTTCAACTTCTTACTTGGCTGCTACTTTGCTTCTTCCTCTTCTCTTTCTCCTTCGTCCTCTCGTCCTCTATCCAAGCCCTTCTATGTAAACTCTCTCCAATGGCAGCTGTGTGTGTCTGGACTATCAAACCTAAACTCAACATATGTTTTCTGCTCCTACATGTCATTCCTGTTCTTTCACTGTGTCACTTCTAATCAGTGATTGTATGTGGTCACTTTTCCTTGACCTTCATGGATTGAAAATGGTTGTGTTGAAACAAATTGAACCTTTTCTGCTCCTCTGATGTTTGCCTTGGTCTGTCTACCTCCTGAGATGTAAAAAGTGTCAAGATGGCCGCCTCATCACCCAGGGCTCTCATCTCACTGCAAGTTTTTTTCCATAATTTCTGTTAAGTTTACTCACTTTAGAAATAATTAATGTAGCATGTGCCCTTGAAGTGTGGTCAAACTGAACATTTGATGTGATAAAGAAGCATGAACACCATGTTTTAGATTGAAATTACACTCGTTTTTAGTGTTGAGAGTATATAATTTAACCCCTTAACGCTGTCTGGCGCAAATTTGCAACAAACCGTTTCCATTACAGAATCAGCTACGATAACATATGTATTCTGCCAATGCAGGTATGGGCATATTTGATACGTACCTAGCCAGGACACTGAAAATAATTTTGCACAATGGTCAGTAAGCACTATTGACTACTTTGCTTGTTGCTGGAAATTTGCATCATACCCAAATTTCTATCTCAAGCAGATGCTAAATTAAGTGGAGATTGTATATTTGACTATAGTACATAAAATAAAGCAAAACCAAAAATCATTAATTTTTTTATATATTTCTATATAAATTCAGACATTAATGGGTTAAAAGACAGGAAAAAGTAACCACAATGTCATGTTGCAATTGTGCACTTAAAAACACACAGCACTCATGAAAAGTCTGAAAGGGAGACAAATATAGAAAAATGCCCCCATTTCCCAAAAAATTTGAATTATAATAATAATAATTTAAAAAGTTAGACCTGTATGACCTTTAAACTAGGGATGTTTGAAGAAATAAATAGGATGGCCAAATTTCCTAAAAATTGACATGCAGCCTGCTGCTACAGTCTTGGATCGACTAAATATGACATAAGAGAGTTCATCAAACCAGAAGACGAACTGATGAAAATGAGCAGAAAATGTTGGTCCTTCATCTTGGCCAAATCTGTGCTTTGGCATCAGAGTTCCTACTAATTTGGGGTTCAGCAGTAATGTAGCTCTGTAAATGGTTCCTTGGTGGTTGGGTTCTATGCTTTTGTTTCCAAATGTTTCATATAAACTTAACTTCTTATCCATTTCCCAAATACTGTATGGTGGTGGCCTGGGATGACCACAGCTACTAAGATTCAATTTTGTTCAATAATTCATTAGAGGGATATATGCATTCACCTTGAACTGGAGTGACAGCCAGTTGATATTGGGGCAGAACTCTGAAGTAGCTTTTGAGTTTTAAAACCAACAACCATTCCTGAGTTATATTTAAAAAGACATGCAAATCCTCCTGGTGTACTTCTTAGTGGTATTTCTACACTGTTGCCTACATAAACGAATGAGTTACTAAAACTGTGAATATTCGACCTATAACTATTCGCAATGATGAAAATATCTGTTGAAGTGCCACCCAAATAAGAGTAATGGTTGGCGTGTATTCACTCGACTCCACCAATGACAGATTTATATTATATTTTTCTGGGAGGGTTACAATGCATGACCAGTTTTCTATTGCTTCAACAATTCCTGAGTTTCAAGTGGTGCTTTCTTTTTACATCATTTGTTGAGTACTCATATTCTGCAGTTTTTTTCCGCTCTAGAAAAAACTATTGTGGTGTTCCAAATTCTACTGTTTTTCTTCTAAATACATCTGCTTGGTGTCTGAAAATCTTAAAATCTAAAAAATTATACATTTTGGTGGGTTTTTATCTTTATCATACCAGAGTAGGCAACATATTCTTGAAAAACGTGCAGCTATATGCAGATAATCCCATTCATTTTGTAACATTACATGTAGTACATGATGCTATGATTACTATAAGGGCTAGAAAGCTGGAATAGATGCTTCTGAGAAACTGTTGTTATATAGTGATGGTGCTTCCAGACAGACTAGCTTATCTTGTCTTACTGTCTTGTGTTAATTCTGTATTCATGTGTCCTCCTTTTGGACTTTGGCCATCACATCTGCAAGGCCTCTGAAGCATGAGGGGGGGAATGGCCATAATTCGTATAGTAGATACACCAGAATTACTTATATAATAATATTTTAAATAAAAACGTAAAATGTACCTTAATTTCAATCAGCACAAGATTGATTCTGTGTTTCATAGCTAACTGAACTATAAGAGGAAAGATCTCCATTTGCTGCACATTCAGTAGGACAGTGTGTCTGAGGTCAGTACAACAGTCTCAGAAATGCCAATATAACCATTTTAATTTATTTTGATATAAAATCAACCCTAATATTGTAGCATTTGTAGTGTAGTAGTAGTTAGCCATACTAACTACAGTATATCTGAAAACTTGAAGGGCTGAATTTCACTTAGAAATCTGTGGTTTGATTTTGGTTTTAAAGCGTTGCTGCAGTGACAAAAAATGTCTAGTATTGGTATTGTATAGCTGTTTGATGTTCTCCATTTTAAAAAGCAGGTGTCTTTTTCTGGTTTTGCACGCAAGGTCCCCGATATAATTTTGCAGGAATTCCAACAAATGAATAAGGGAGCCGGAAATGTAATTGAAAAAAAATATAGGGCCGATCTCAGGAACATACCGTATCAAAAATGTGGTGGAATCTGAATGTGTAACAGTGTCACGCTGTGTATTTTCAGGAAAGTTTAAAGACCGAAGTGAACATCAAGATCATTTCCTTATGTTTGGATTGGATGTACTTGGATTTCCACTTGTCATCGTTATTGTCAGAGTTTTGCCTCTCTTTGATTCTGCTGTGGTTTATTTTATTTTGCTGTTTTATATCATTGTCTTACTAAAAATGCAACCACAGAAATGTCAAAATAAGATCAAGGTCATTCCATTTCTCTCCATCATTATTCTTGTCTTATTTATTTCACTTACTAAACCTGTATTTTGGCATACCTATCATATATCTCGTAAACTGTAAACTTTGAAACTCATGAAGTTATGGTTATCATAGAACTTTTACAAATGTGCAGAAATGATTTCGTGTTCATGCACGTGGTCAACATAATGTGAGTCCATGCACGCAGCACTTGGCAACATGCTTCATGTCATTGTCTTATTGATGAATAGTTGGTTTTGTATCCAGTAAGACTTGCTGGGTAGAAATTAGGGCTTTTTTTTTTTTTTTTACTAACTGCCAACCTGGTTATATAAACTTTGCAGTGGAATACATGTACATAAAGGACTGTAAACCATGCAAAACCTTTCAAACATGAATGCAAAAGAATGTTCATAGCCATAATGTAGCATTTAAGGTGATTTAGAAATAATCATCCATTGGCATAATTGAAAAACCTAAAGTTGGACAAAAATGAAACAGAGTTCAAGGGGTTTGACAGATACAATCATCACAGTGATTAGCTACAGTGCAAGTTGATTATGGGTTATATTTCTCCACATGAGTATTTTTCCTACTAAGAGTACAAGCCAAAAAAATTACCGTGAGGATGTCAACCTCACCATTGTCGGAAGATTGATGGTGCTTTTCACGAGCTGTAGAAGACAACAGTTCTTATATTCACTCAAATTCAATCGAAGCTTTATCCCTCTGAGATGGTTTTTGGTCTGTCGACAGCAGTCAGTCTTTTCTGTATAGCTTTATAACCTTGACAAGTTTGGCCCAACCAAAGCCTGGATTTTTCCTTTAGAACCTTTATGCTAGCCCCAGTCACAAACGTCTACAAATAACATATGGACCTTAACACAAGTGGAGGTTATATAAGAAAGCCAAATTTTAAATAAAATGGATATTTCAAAGCAAGAACATCACTCAAGTACTTAGTTGAACACTGGGTTATCTGAAGTAATCATTCTTGACTTTCTGTGCAGTGTTTGAATCTATAAGAAAGAAATGTTCCATGAGTTTATGGGATATCTGGTATCACAACAAAAACGACCTTATCTTCAAACTTTTTCATTCATTTGTTAGGTCATGTTGCTTCACAAACCAATCAGAATAACTAAAATAGTGCAAGGAATTTTGGCTTGTGAGTCAAAGAAAGAGTATTTAAGATACAGTTGGATGCAGTAGTTGCAATGATTACTTCAACATGACATGCAAACCTTGACAACTCCACTGCAATCTTCTGGTGACAAGAATATTGAGTAGAATTTACTTTAATGCTTTGTTAATGTTTTGGCTTTGGAGAACATGAGCAAATTTAAGCCCTCGTGAAGAGTCTGGCCAGCAGAGTTAATAACTGGAAATTTTCTTGAAACTCAAACCCACTATATTTATTAAGACTCCATGCAGAGGAACTTGTACTGGCCTCAATATGACTAGTGAATATGTTACTAGTGGATGACAAGTCAAACCAGGAAAACTTAGACCTGATATATTGGACTTGTGGTCACATATTGGTCAGTGATGTCACATCAGGTTTTATTTCTTTTGACAGTAGGAAAAAAAAAACAACAACAACAATCTGATGTGACAGTCATTTTGTTGGAATGGTGCATCGGGAACTTGGGGGGGTTTAAGCAGTGACAGTTTTAGAATTTTTATAGCTTTCCATAGTCATCACTAACTGAGGTGAAGTGGATTTTGCATATTAAGACATGTTGCATTGCACAGAGACATGTAGATTCAGTAAATGTACTTAACGGCTCCTAAATCACCAGGCATGAAGGCTGTGTTTTACTAAAAAGAATTCACAGTTAAGACAACTAGTCATTTTTCTTATTGTACATGATTTGTCTAAAGGATATTGAAAGAGTGAGCACAAAGCACTGCTAAAGCTCACAACTTTACTTATTTTCCGGTCAACAGAAATCCTATAAAAATTCTCCGGGCCACTCTGCAGAAGCAGCGTAGTGCCATAGTCCTTAAAACGGTCTCAACTTTACTTCACTGCTTAACCTCCCTAATACTTAAATCCATGCCTCCTGTTTTCTGGATTTGTTCTTGAACTCAAACAAAGTCTTTGCATTTAGTAATATTTTTTTTTACATTCCTAATAAAGTTAATCCAAAATATGCCTTGCATTGGGAAATAAAAAATTACATAAAAAGGTGTCTTTGGTAGTTATCAGTCACCTGTCTACCACAATCAGAAATGCTGATTATTAAACCTATAAATTGGAATTGTCCTTATAATACTAGCTAGTTTTGTCCTACCTCTCCTGAAACACATTAGCTAGATGAAGAAGTTAGCCAAAACTAGGTAGCTAAATAAAATAAAATAAGTGAAATCTTATCTTGCATAATCAATGAATACTTATCTCTGAAACTGTAATAGTCTTAAATCTGCCCCAAAAATCTTGTCCTCTAAAATCTTGATAAATAGACCCTTATGTTAATTTTCTTATGCTAGCTATTTTTGACCTAGCTTTGCTGAACTACATTTTGGATGACCTTTGTTTCCCATTTGTGGCTACCATTTTAGCCTCCAGTCTCCTGTTATTGAAGCAATCTGTTCTTTTCATCCCACACTCTTCCATTCTTCTCTTTTACCTCCGTCTTTTCCTTCTCCTTCTTCTTGTCCTCCTCCTCCTTCAGTTATTTAGAGGAAGAAGCTTCTTTTTGCATCTCTTGTTCTTGTGTTTTTCTATCCTGTTTTTGGGAGATGAATTCTAAAATGCATGCGTGGGAAACTTAAACTTGATGACTTTAACTTAATTGTGAATGGCCGGGGGTAAAGGGAAGCCTCTCCTCCAACACTCACAAACACACACACACACACACACACACACACACACACACACACACACACACACACACACACACACACACACA
>JAPTYQ010000029.1:6218918-6230645 GCA_029814465.1 Ostorhinchus cyanosoma
ATATATAGTGAATCTGCATTCACTACAGAGCCTCTGCATTTCCACATTGGTCATATCCGAAATGGCATTTTACAACAATTATTTACATGCATTGGTAGGATTAATGGTTAAAAAGTTATTTAACATTTTAGATCAGTAGATGCTTTTGTTGCTGGCAGGTATTTGGGTCTTTAGTGTTATTATGCGAACACCATGTGGTCTCTTTTCAATCATATCAGTACATTTACACTGAAGGAAATATTTGAGTTCAAGTTATTTCAGATTTGTGCAACATAAATCACTCTCATCATTGTGATTCAGAATCTATTACTTTGGTGAAATACTATACCCTATATATCCTGTGAGGGATCCTATTCTAAGAAACTTCCCTGAGCCAGCAGAGGGTGTGGTTACGAGTTTGGAAAGTACACTGAGTCCTGACCAAATATCAGAACAAAATCACTGCAGATGATTTCCCTCATTACTATATGTTTATTTATTTGGTTAAAAAACAAACAAAAAAAACTTTGTCTGTGGTGTTACAAACAACTACCAATGAAGTCAAAGGTCACAGATACTGTGAAAATTTGCATCAGAATATATAAACTCAACTTGAATTGGAATATGTGTAAAAATAATGTATTTCTGTCGTGTGTGTAACCTTGTTTATCTCCCAAAGCAGTGACAAAGTCCAACTGTACAGACTGTTCTGTGTGGTTTCAACAACAAACAGGCGGGAGGAAAAGAAAGAAGAAGACGGAGAAGGAGAGGGGCAGGGCGTAGATGAGGAACTAGGGGAAAGTTCACCCACCACCCCCACCTTCCCCCTCTCTGGAGTGTATGTAGCACTGGGAAAACACTAGGCTTTTGAGCTGATATTAAGAGTAGTAGCCCATCTTTCACTGTTCAGAAGTGACAGCAGCTTGCAGATCTCAGCGTCTCCCCAGTTCAACATCTTTCTGGTTGCTTTGATATGTTTGTTTACTGTACACTCATTTTTGAGTCCCCCTGGCACAGTGGTTGCACATGCAATACGTCATCAAAACAACACCTTGGTTGCAGAACGAGAGGTCTTCCTTTTACATAGCGTTCTGGAATCATGATTCCATCTTTATCACAGCTCTCTTACTCCTGTCAGAGGCATTACAAAGTGGCAATAAAGGTGGGACCAAATGATCCCACCAATTTCTTTACACAGATGCCATTGTAGAATAAAGGTGAAATATTCCCGTAACAGAAGTCTTGTGCAAAAGGGGCAACTAAGAGGGTTTATCTGTCCAGCCAGCTTCAGCTTAACCCTTAAAACCCAAGCAACCACTGATTTACTAGGGATTTAAAATGTTCAATAACTTCTGAGCCACTAAACCTATTAATACATGTGAATAACTGGTGTGAAATGCACTTTGTCATCTTTTGATGATTATCCTTTTTGACACATATAGATGTTCAGAGGCTCCATAGTGAACATAGCAACACTGCCATCTTCTACAACATTGATTCACCAATAAAACCCATGGAGTTTCATAAAGGATGGAGACACTAGTGTTTATGTTCAGTTATTGATATCTCTGCTGAAAAAGTAACTTTTTCTTCAGTTTTCAATGTTTTTGATACAATAACCCTCAACTTTAATCTGAGCTTACATCAACATCTACATGATTACTAAATTAAACATAGAAAAATATCTGACTTTCACAAAATACAGAGGATAAAATTAGAATAAATTGTTATAATAAATGGTGATAAATGGGACATTATAATAAATGGTTAAGAAAGGTTAAATGGAGAGAAACATTCATTTGGGAACTGCCACAAAAGAAGTACTGAGTCTTTATGGATTCATAAAAGTGATTGTTGTGAGACTGGTCTGAAGTAAAAAAAAATAATTAAAAAAAAAATTGTCTCATACTGAAAAAATATGAATATAAAACTATAAAACGATAGTGAATCCAGAAAGTTGTCCTAAATTTGTCTTTCAATGATGTTTGAAAAAATACCATATTTGGTGCTAGTATGTGGTTCAAATGTTAACTTGGACTCAGTGGACAGGGTAGAATCTGGGGGTCAAAGGTCATTGACAAGTCAATTATGATAGAAGGATAGTGGACACACCTGATTGATTGCATGGTTGTTTTGCAGTTAAAGATCTAGCTGTATCAGGTTAATCCAGGTGACAGTTGTAAGTCACAGACATAGATGATTTCCTGTTATTGTAGGACATGTTACCAGGGGACAGTCAGTGCCTCTTACCAGTTCTGGACCATCTGGACAGAGGGAGTGGCCAGCAGCCGGTCTGGCAGCAGGTTGATCTCCTTCATGATGTTGGACAAACGGACAGGAAGTTCCTGACGAAGGAAGACGAACGAAGTGCGCTCACAGGCGTTGGTCGAACCTACAGTAATAAAATGATAATAAAACGTTGAACCTCAAAAAAAATGGTCGAAATAAATAAATGCTGGTTTGGCTAAATAATCCATCTGCTGGCTTTATCTGGGCCATTCAGTCACATTTCATAGTATCCATCAGTAAACAACACAGAGAGCGGCAACAAAAAACTATTCGGAAGGCCATTGTAATAATTATTTTGCTTGTTTATCTTTAATGTAATGCAATGTAAATGTGGATTATGATTACCTGTGGCAGTTCTTACATAACTTCCTCATTACAATCATTTAATAAAAAAATGGCCCTGATATACTGGCGACAAATACTTCCACTCACTGTTACAGAAACAGTTGCTAAAACTAATAGAAATAACATATTTTACCATTATTTCCAGATTATTACCTTTTTTTTTTTTTTTTAACATTCTTTCAATGTTATCACCTCCTTATGTCTCATTCCTCTTCTTTATGAGCTCAATGGAGAACACATTTACTTTATAATTATGACCTTTCTTGGCAAATTGCAGGAGTTATTATGAAATATTTCAGTAATCAACTTACATTACCTCAACTTTCTGTGTACAAACAAAATATCATTAAACTTATACTACAGTGGTGGTGTAAATGAACAAAACAGACAAAAATATTATTCATTGAAATGGTTTTCATGACAATCAACCATCAGCTCATGTCATTTAACCCAAGCACATGCACAACACTGTTATAGGTAATGTCAAGCATTGAAAGGGCAGTTACACTGTGGGTGGATGAATCTGTTTTCTGCTTTGTGAGTAGACCTGTTTTTGAAATTTCTCTCAGTTTTAAATGGGAGAAAACATGTAAGTGCTTTTGGCTCTGCACACAAGTCTATTTACTGACAGAAAAGAATATGAAACCAGGCAGAATATGCCAACATGAGAGATCAACCAAGATAGATAAGACTCATTTACTACATACATCTCTATTTACACTTTTATTTGTCATAGATCTATCAGTTTAGTTAGTGCTCCTTCTGACTCCATACAACCTGTGATTAACCTATTTAGGACATTTATTCCAAACAGTTAAGACCAGTGCCAGTTTAAGTCCATTCCTATAGTAACTGTTTAGGTAAAAACCAATTAGTGCACAAAGAGCAGAGAAAGAGCAACTGAGACATCAGGTTTTCAAAAGGCAAATAAATAACTGGCTTTGTTTTAAGGATGTGCATGTAGCTGCAAAACACCAATCTGGTAATGAGGACATATTCACTCACCAAAATCCAAGAACTGCTTCATGGACAGAGGAGAAGGGGAGAACTTGGAGAAGTGGTCGATATGTTTGGGCACATTGGCCAGTGCCGCCGCTTTCATCACAGAGCGCACAAACTTCATTTTACTGCTCATGAGCTCCTCAAAAGTCAAAGAACAAAATGAGAAAAAGAACCATTCAGAGTGATATCCTGCTATAGAGAAGATGCAGTTGTTTATGATCTGCTGCTTCACACAGGAGGCTGTTATTTAATAGAAAGTGTCAGCCAATGGGAGAGTGGGGGAGGGCAGCAACCGACAAATAGGATTCCAGGAATCCCACCTACTTGGACTGGAGAAAGATGGTAAACAAGGAGGTGTGAGTGGGAGTGGGTCAGGCATGCTTTACATAACGTTTCCTCTCTGTGATAAACAGCCTGGATGGAAAAGAGTCACTTAAATGTACCTGTCATCACATGAAGCTAGTGGTAAATACAGGAATCCAAAGTGTTTATCTGAGGAGCATGAGAACATGTGGAAGATATAAGCACTGACGACATCAAGGACAACAAACCAACACGATATAAGGAGAATAAAGGTCAATGTTTAGACACAACAGTCAAGAGCTGCACCTATCAATTATTTTGTAATCATTTAATCTATCAATTCTTTTCTTTGATTTGATCAATTATTCGAATAAAATAGTAAAAATAGGAAAAAGACTTTATTAATAAGCATCTGTGTGAAACGCAACAGTGGAACCAATTTTTAGCAGCAGCAAAATGAAAGAAACGAAGCTTTGATTCAGGAAAATTGTGATGGAATTTTTTTTTAATTGATTACAGTTGATCAATTGACTAATCATTTCAGGTCTACAACAGTCATTATGATAGGAGAACAAAGCTGAAAATTACAAGAATTAAATCCTAATATTGTGACAATAAAGTCATAATATTAAAAGAGTAAAGTTGAAATATTATGAAGATTATGTTGCACTATTACTTTAATGTCATAATAATACATTCTTAAAGGCACAATATTATAAGCATAAGTTTAAACCAAGAATGAAACCACATTAGTGCAAGGATAAAAATAGAATATAGGAATCCTCTTCTAATATTATGAAAATAAAGTTGTAATATTACCTTGCCTAGAGTCATGATATTATTGCTTATGAAGACACAGTATTTTAACAATAAAAGATGTAGTATAACACGAATATATTTGTAACATTACCAGGGTACAATAATAATGTTTTGAGAATAAAGTTGTTCCATTGTCTTGATTGACGGCAGCCATGGTTCAGGAGGTAGAGCGGGTTGTTCAATAACCGAAGGGTTGGCGGTTCAAATTCTGCTTTGTCCTTGGTGCAAATTGGCAGCCATATTTCCATCAGCCTTTACCAGGGCAGCTGTGGCTACAGATGTAGTTTACCACCACCGGAGGTAGAATGTGAGAGCGAATGAATAGTTGATCAATAATCTAAAACGCTGTGGGTGCCTTGAAAAGCACTATAGAAATCAAATCCATTATTATTATTATTGATTTCCTAATATTTTCCCATATCATGTCATAATACTACAAGAAAGAAACAAATTTATATCAAGTATAAACATGTGTTAATTTAAGAATAAAATTTAATTCAAGGGTTTGTTTTCAAAAATAAAATCATAATATTTTATTAGAATAAAATCAAAATGTAACAAGAATTAAGGTGTGCTATTTACATATTGTAGACTTTACACAGTGGCCTGACTTTTCCTTCATCAATACAAGATGTTAGCCAAGAATTAATGCAACTCTGGAAAGAAATAAGCATTATGACATTGCAGAAGCCTTGCATGGCACAAATAACATATATAACATATAGATAGTTAGAATGGTTCCAAAAATGCACATGAAAATGACTGCAAATAAACAGGGATAAAGCACAGAGCAAGAAATGGGTTGATTCTGTCTAAAGGTACCACAGGAGAATAAAGAACAGTCAGTTATACAACTTTAGTTAATATAACTTTACAGCTGTTTATTCATATGTCTTCCAGCCTGCTCTTACATCGAACATGATTTCTTTGTTTTATTATCTTGTAAATATTGCTGTCGTGTCTTTGGGCAAGACACCTCACCCACCTTGCCTCCAGTGCTACTCAATGTATGAATATGTATGAATGTTTGGTAGTGGTCGGAGGGGCCGCTGGTGTGGATTGGCAGCCATGCTTCGGTCAGTCTGTCCCATGGCAGCTGTGGCTAGAGATGTAGCTTACTACCACCAGAGTGTGAATGTGAGAGTGAATGAATAATTGATCTAATGTACTCGTTTTGAGTACGTAAAATAGAAAAGCGCTATATAAATCGAATCTATTATTATTATTATTATTATTATTATTATTATTATTATTATTATTTTATGACTTGATGTTATGTTTGAGACAGAAACAGACCTGACTTATACTAACCATTATAAACACAGGCACCCACATACACATTGTTCTGGCATGAATGTAGTGTCATAACTACTGCTTTCCCCTTTCTCTCCTCTATGTTTGACCTTGTTATTGGTAATCCATCATCCTTGCTGTAACATTAGAACTGTAAGCATGTATGTCTGTAAAATCAAGTCATGAATCAGTGTTGCATTGAGAATACTGGAACACTCGAGCAGAACTGCAGCTACTGTTTATCTTTATAATTGATTAATCTGAAAACAATTTTCTTCAATTTGATAAAACAATCATTTGAATAGGTGAAAAAATAGTAAAAATATGAAAAAGAACCTACTGAAACAACCACAAAAAGTATAAAAGTATAAAAAATATATATCTATATGAAAATAGCAACAATAATAACAACAGTATAAAAGTATACATAAAAATAACTATAGATATAAAAAAAAACAACAAACAAGTCAAATGGCATCTACAAACAATATGTGCATTGCACTCTTCAACGCATTTGTATCGAATTTACTAATTTACTAACAACTTAAGATGAAACTAACATACAACTTTGTGATGATCCTGGTGTCATGTGCATGCTAACTGTAATTGAATATTTTTTTAATCAAATGGAGTTACTTATTTCAGTTGAGCTCTACTTTAATCTCCTCGTGTCCAGACAGACAAACTGGTGGTGATGTCAGATTTTTGTCAGTTTTATAGTCTGATAATGTAACGCATGTATCACTATTCCACCCCTGTTAAAACACTATACTCAAACCATCAGCTTGTTTTTCTCCATAAAATCTATTGTCTTTGTGGAAATCACTTCAGCTCTCTGTCATCCTAACACTCTTAAGGAAACCAGCTTCAAACTTTAATACTGTGACACAACAGCAAAGCGAGTATTTCACTGAATGAGTAAACCACCGTAAGTTGTCAAGAGGCTCCACCTAATTATATAACAGACCCGATGATTGACTAGAGGACACAAAGACCAGCTTTGCAAATGCCACTCTGTATACGTGCAAACATAGAATGTGAGTCCCCTGTCTCTATCATCCAATCACAACAGACAGTTTGCAATTGTGTCGCTCACGTAACAACTCAAACAGTGGACTGTCCATTGTACAAGGCCATGTGAGAAGCAGGTGCATTATAAAGCAATGGCTGGAATATTGGACAGGTGTTATTTTTATGATTACCATAATCATTCACAATTTAGAAGTACAGTAGTGTTTATTGGCTTTCAAGATGTTTTTAAATTGCATTTATAACATTCAGTGATGCTGTTCAGTTCTGTTCTTCAAATCATATGCTTTATATTCTTTATTTTATGAGATAACTAAAATATTAAGTCATTTTTCCTTCATGAAATTATTCATATCTTTAAGGGGTAAATTTCTGGAATATCAACTTTATCAACATTATCTGCTTATTTATGTTTTTTCTTTACCCAATCTTACCCCCAGTAGACATATCAAAAAACGATGGTTAAAAAAGTCATTCTTTTAGGACAGACAATAGATACTTTGCTCATTAAGGAGTTGGAAACACTGCTTGCATGAGTAAACAATAGGAAACATGTTTCTTTCAACAGTTATCTGAACCTACTTTGACATCAGTACTAGGGCAACATGTCTGGAATTTTATCTGACGCAGGAACGACCTCATAGTGTCAAAAATAGTCGACGTAACACAACAGCATACATAACAACACCAGAAGTCAGTCTCAGTAAGAGTGTTTCCAGAAAACAGCTGAGAATGTTTCTGTATAGGAAAACACATCGACATCAGTCAGTTGTTCTGGTCTGTCTCCAATGTACTGGACATGTAGTTCTTTCAAAATCATTTTGCATTTGAAAAGTTATTTTTTTCAGTACAAATGTAAAAGGCTTACACTGTAAAAAAAAAAAAAAAAAAAAAAAAAAAAAAAGACCATAGAATTAACACCAAAGTTGTAAAATTGCAACATAGAAAAACTGTAAGTGAAAATACAATGCAAAGTTGTATATTGGAAAAGATTTTTGTGTTAATGATTCAATCAAATGTAGCTGTAGTTTTTACAGGAGCAGTTTGTTAACAAAACCAGATCTGTATGTAGAAATTATGTATTGCTATTGTTTTGAGAAAAAAAAAAACAGTAAATTGAAAAATAAGACCTTAATGCAAGACCATAATGTTGAAATAACAGCCTATTCTCATAATTTTTTTTAGATAAAAAAGTAATAAAAAAGCTAATTTAACATTTTAAACGTATAGATATCACTGAAATCCAAGGTTAAATATACATCTTTAAAAAGTTCAATCTACATGTTACTCCATAAATATGGTTGAGGTTTGATGTGTTTTTTACAATTGTTCTGGTAACTCCAGCTGCCAGTTTTTTCTGCAAAAAACAACAGGATTTTTTTTTTTACAGTGTAGTTTGTTTTGCGTCTATGTGTTATTGTTTTTGTATTACTTCAAGCCTTTAAGCCCAATTTACATCTCATTCAATACAGTACTCCTTCATATGCTGTGTTCTCTACTTAGCGTGATAGTAGATCACAGATCATAGTGAACTCTCTGCATCCCACTTTTTGCCATAATACATCTACATTCACCCAGTCATACTGTGATGTTAGCATTAGAGCTGCAGGCAGCTTTTTTTATTTTATTAAATTTTTTTTATTGATTAATCTATTAGATTAGATGAGACTTTATTGATCCCACAATGGGGAAATTTACTAACCAAGGCACCAACAGAGTAAAGTGCATGTAAAAAAAAAAGTGCATACATGAAGATAGTAAAAGACAATCAATATCATTTTCTTAATCAATTGCATGATAAAAGTTATGTGATAAAATTATTATGACCCGGGCCGGGAAAAGACACCACGGCCCAACCCTGGGAGAAGACACTGTTGCCCGGGTGAAGAGACTGCAGTCCGGCCCCAGCTCTCAGTGGCTCTTACCGGGTGGTGCAAGAGGCCAAGGGACACCAAGGAAGAGTCAGCGTCGGTCTCCAAATTCTTCTCGACTTTCAGCCGTCTCTACGTTTCAAAAGCATCTCCTATACATATCCTTGTTTTAATTCTCACTTTGTCATGACATATTTGGCAACAATAAGAGGCCTTTTAGGATCAGTAACATCAGACATTTGAGATCAGGAATGTTCCACGATGCAGCTCAGTGGGAACTGGCAACCTGGATGCTGAAACACTACTGACTTAATGACCAGAAGATAGGTGATGGGTGGAGCAACAGACCAACATAAACATTACTTGTGGGCTCCCACTTAGCTTTTCAAATATAAATATTGTGGCTGGACCACTACTGTCAGTGATATCAGTATTTGAATACGATTCCTAAGTCTGGTGACATTCAGGGCCATTTTATGATTACTTGGAACATAATTGTAACATACAGCTCTTTTAGGTTCTGACACTTATGTCCAGATGTGTCCTCCATAATCACGTACATGAAGTTGCCATGTATTATATTGGATTTCACTTAAATGTATGATATTCACTTGTCAGTATAATGTTATAAAATATAATAAATATGTTATAAAATACACTGGAAAATATGTGACATCAATGTGTCCATGCCCAATCTTTAGATTTGATGGATATTTTTTTACAACTTGAGGTAAGTCAATTTCAGATTCTTTGGAAGAGGATACAAGGTCTCCACCTGTGTCAATAGCTGACAAAAATCATGACTGAGATAATTATCCTTCACGTCTTGCTCCACCAGGACCTCATGGTTTGTTTTGACTATTTATTATGTGTGTGTGTGTGTGCGTGCATGCATGCGTGTGTGTGTGTGTGTGTGTGTGTGTGTGTGTGTGTGTGCATGTGTGTGTGTCACACTGCATTATGCATTTTTATGGAATATTTTTGTAAGTTGAATGGACACAGGAGTTGTCTTGTTGTGGTCTATGTGAAAGTACTTTGTAGCAGGAGAACTGTACTGTGAAGTGTAAGATAAAAGCCAGAGCTTGTTACTTATTATTTTACTTGTTTAAATTCTACTATACTGTCTATACTTTGTAGCTGGGCAACTGAAATTCCTCTTTATTGTACGTAATTACATTACTATTATTCTCTATTGTTCACAAGACTTTAAGTTAATATTAGTAAACTATTAACATTTTTGGGAATTGAAGTTTGGTTTTATTTACAGATTTCATTATTTAATTTATCTATGTGTTGTAATCCACTATTGTTTCAATAAAAAGTCAGTTGCATCATTAGTTTGACATGTATCATTTTTCATGATTTTGCAGTATACTTCATGTTAACTTGGGAACAGATGACGGCTTTATTCCACTTTAAGGACATGGCTGAGCGAATATGTAGCTGGTCCTGACAAATTACTGATCATTAAAAAAGACATGATAAAATAATCACAGCTTCCCAGAGTCTCTGATGGGTGGCAGTTAAACAGAAAATTGAATAGAATGGTAGTTGCATGTTAGTACTGCTCAGATTGGTAATATCAGCTTTAATTTCTGTGGTGGTGGTGAGCATTGCACTGTTCATTTATTGCTGAAGATTACAATGAATATATTTTTGTTTTTATCATGTATATTTATTCTTCTGTATGAATACTTTTATTGTTCCCGTTGTGCACTAAGTCATTGCATCAAAATGAAATGTTGATGCAAATCTTGATGACAAATAGAGTCTGTCTGTCTGAATGTTTAAAAATTGAATTGTGTTTCTACTGTGCATTGGTTAAAGTAATGTGACACTAATTTCAGAATACTGTATTAATCCCACAGGGAAATTGTGTGTTACAGTTGCTCCATTGAAGTATTATAAAAAGTAGCAGGAAAGAAATTCAAAATTGTGTTACACATTTTTTATCACCTGACATTAAGATTTACTATGCCATGGCCACCCTACACTACCTCTATGGCCCACCTTGCCACCCCAGTACAAATCTCCTGGACTTGCCACTCAGAAGCTCCATAAGTGAACTTGGAAACACCGTCATCTTCCACAACACTGATTCATCAGTAAAACCCTTGGTGTTTGATACTGTAATGGAATATGGAATTGCTTGTTTTTATGTTCAGTTAATGATACATTTTGTTGAAAAAGTCACTTTTTCCTTTTTCAAAAATTTGATCTAATAACCTTTGAATTTACTTAGAGATCTTATGAACATTTACCTGATCAGTAAATTAAATGTAGGAAAAACAAGATTTTCCCAGAAAAATTTAGTAGATAGTATAATAAATTATTTGGAAGTTTTGACATAAAAGTAGTTATGGGTCTTCAAAAGTAAGGTGGTAGTATCAGTTTGACCAGTGGAGGTTTGGGTTCCTTTGAGACATTGTGTTTCCTTCTTTTTTCCTTCAGGTCTTTATTCATTATGATCCCACAACTTTATACACTATAACCAGGGTTCTAAATTAACTTTTTTGATCACCAGCCAATGTGCCACCAGCCAAAACTTTCTAAAGTTACCAGCCAATCAGAATTTCCACTAGCCAAATTTTTTCCACTGAAAAAAAGAGATGAGTGCCACTGAATGTATTTGCTCATTTTATTAACATTGTTGGCACAAAAACCACAGTACAATAAATACGACAAAATATATACAGCAAGTACAAACATTTAATTTAAAGTTTAAAATCTATCTATCTATCTATCTATCTATCTATCTATCTATCTATCTATCTATCTATCTATCTATCTATCTATC
>JAPTYQ010000029.1:6230745-6240887 GCA_029814465.1 Ostorhinchus cyanosoma
CTATCTATCTATCTATCTATCTATCTATCTATCTATCTATCTATCTATCTATCTATCTATCTATCTATCTACTTTACTTTGCTGGCTAACTCCCTTCTCTTTTACCCCTTGTCCACCCCTGGTTCCAGGGCTGGTTTGGAGCCAGTGCCTGACTTAGCACCAGTTCTTTGTGTTTCCACTGCTCAAGCACCGGCCAAACCGGTTCCAAACAGACACCAACTTTGAGCTGGGCTATTAAACCGGGCCAAACTAGGAATTAATTACGCAACTCCCTGAGTACTGTCAACTAGAATTTTTAAAACTACAACCAGCAGGTTTTTTTTATTTCATTTTTTACAGAAAGAGTTATAGACAGCAAAAACACACAGCAGTGGACAGAGGAGTTTTCTGTCCCCAGTGTTTTCTGACAGTAAACGCTTTTCCATTGACCGTCAAATATCGCAAATACAACTTGCGCATAAAAATTTACCTAATGGAAAAACGACAATTTCGACAAAACTTTTTGCGCTGGCACGAAGTGGTATTTCGGACGTTGGCTGGTATTGGTATATAAAAGATACTTGGCACAGTATGTGCAGACACACCAGGGAACCACATAATTTTTTTTAATTTAGTACGGGATAGAGGGGTAATATATCATAATAATGAATATATCTATAAAACATGTTATTTACGTTCGTTGCCATGTTTATGGAATGACTTCTCGTGTCATCTAGCGATAATAAACAAATCATCGCATTTGTGATTTAATGGAAAAACGGACATTATGCCCTTCTGGTTTTTTTTTTTTTACATATAGTAAATATCAGTAAAGTTTTGCGCATATATCCAATAGAAAAGCAACTAGTGTGGGCCTCGCGTGTGTTCTAAGAAATATAAAGAGACACGTCTGAGACCGATCTGGACCAGCTTGTAAACAAAAGAAGTTAAAAATGGACTACAGGGGCCAGGAAAGGCAGCTTGTACTAAGCAGCCAACAGAAAAGAACCCTGCATTTGGACCTGCTGGACAGGGTTTAAGGGGACTGATGAATCCGACCACCGGTGAACTGAGCTCGGACACAGCAGACACGGACTAGCGGCTTTCAGTTGTGCACGAGGCTGTGGTTCAAACAGCAGGAAAACGGTCCTGGTTCTATCACCAGGTTCTTTTTGGTGGAACAGGGGTATTTCAGTCTATGCTCCCTGGCTCCGCTCGTTCTTTGAGTTTTGTTGTTGTTGGACGCTCCGTTTGTTTGGTTTCTCGCGCTCGTTTCACTGCAAACTGCGCACAGCCAATGGGCGTATGAAACGTCATCACGTAACATTACCATACAGTGTTCATGGGAAATGTAGGAAGTACTGCCCACGGGGAGAGATGATCGAGAACAGAACCTTTTATGTATCATGTATGTAATGCTTCATGTATCACCGACCAAACTGGCTACTAGCTTTTTATTTCCCACACCAAAATGAATTTTAACCCGCATTTGGCGGGTTGGTGGCTGTTAATTTAGAACCCTGACTATAACCATATATTCTCTGAGCTGTGTATGAAACCAATGACGCATAGTCCTCTGGCTCCTCCTAGTGCCTCTACTGCAATTTGACAGAATACACAGCATCTACCAGTGAATAACCACTCAGAGCATATATGAATGTGACATGGTGGTTATTTGACTTCTTTTAAATGTATTTAATTATGAAATATACATCAGTGTTGCACCTTGACATCTAACAGGGAAACTATATGACTGCATCAAATTTATCATTTAACAAATCCTCACATTTGTTCTATGTAGTTGAATGATCTAAAACTCTGCTTCACTAAGCAGTATTACAGTCCAAACGCTGTTTTAAGTTATCATAACAATACAATATAATAGGAACACTAACATAACTTAACATCCAAAGGTCACCAGCAATACATTTTAGGGTTAGGGTTATGGCTCCATGAGAAGAATGGATGTTAAAAGGTTACAACATTATGTTTGGGCTGATATAGACTTGTAGTGCCTCCCAGTGGGCATGATCTAGAAGGGCAAGAGTGGTCAGAGATGATTTTACGTACACCTTTTATTTTGTGAAAAAAGTGCCTCTGCCACCATTTATCTCAGATAATGATATGTACCAACTAGAGTAGAGTAGTGAGAGTCTTGCTTCTTCTGAATCCACTTGAACACCATGTTGACTCTATGCTGAAAGGCAATTATGAAATTATTGTCCAGCACTAAAACAGCTGCCCTTTAAAAATGCAATAAATATACATTTTTTTCTTTGATGAGTGAGGCTGTAAGTATGTTGTATAATAATATAATAATAATAATTAATAATAATAATAATAATTTTATTGACTTTTAGTGACTATTAAGTCAATAGAACTTTCAGAAAACAAAACAAAACACCTAATAATGAAAATAAATATCATCCCAATTAAATCACATGATAAAAGACTTAAAAAGTTAAGAAAGACTTATAAAAGTTTTGTAGATGAAACATGAAACTTGAGTATATCAGCTAGAGCTGCAGCTCTCAGTTTTTTTTCTGTTTTGATTGAATGATTGTTTGAAATGATGAAAAAAAAGTAAAAGTGTGAAACAGACATGTCTGAAAATGACAAACAACTTGTCCTTCATTCTAGAACCAGCTGAAACAACAACTGCAAAAGTATTTTGAATCTGATTCCAAACAGAAATAATACATAAATGTTGGCCAAACTTGGCCCTTGGGAGACACCAGAGAGTCAGACAGACTGACAGTCAGAGACAGAGAGGAGAACAAAACAGTTCATGTTCATAACATCAATGCTAATATAAGGAAATTATGGTTTGGTTGTAGTATCCATATGAATATTCATGCATTTGAGGTTTGGAAAATATCCTTTCATAATCACTATTCAGCAATATCATAAAATATAAAGTACACAGTTTGTTCTGCAAATGTGCATGCCAACGTATTAACTGACAGGATGATTGTGATCCTATATTTTATATAAGATGAAATAAAAGAATTCTTCCAAAGATAACCCTGGCATAGGGTTCGTTTACTGTATTTTTTATTCTTGGCTTCACAGAGTAGTTATGTAGCCAACCCAGACTTTACAAGTAAAAAAAACACTGTGCTTGAGGTAAGCAGTGGTGTGAATGTTGCTGGTACATGCCTTATTTGTTTTTCATTCTTAAACAACAGCATTTCCTGCCTATGTCACTGTGGATTTCCTGTAAGTAGATCCACACCCACTGCAAATAAGGCTCCAGTTCACAGATGAAAAGAATGTTTCTGCCCCAGAGGAAATACAAATCACTGACAGGGCAGCAGACAGCTGATGGAGGACAAATATTCTTCTTAAGATTTAAGATGGAAATGGCAGTAGTTTACATGGATGTTCAAGTGTTTAACAAATTAGCAACAAAAAGAGCCACGTATGGCATGTATGAATACATGGAGTCAGTGTGATATCTCCCATCAATTTCTGAACCATTGTTTCAAAGGCAGGCATTTGCATTTTTGCAATTACATGTTGGATTTTGGAGCTGGTAGTGACCATAATTCGGCAAATGGGTGGAGCTACGGGAGCCCAAATGATCAGAACCATCTAGGAAGGGGACATGGGTGAGCTAATGCTAAAATAGTAGCTTGGTGACTTTGAAAAAGAGTAAACATAGTCAAGAATTTATTTTAAAAATCATTTTATTGTCTTCGTAGTGTACGTTATCAACCACAAATACTGTGGAACTGTCTATTAGGATAAAATATGTTTAAGCCAATAAAGCTAATCTGTTAATGTTTAACAACAGTGTAACTCAAAGCCAGTTAATCACCCTAAAATGTTACAAATGGTGCAATAGTGTAATGGAGCAACATAATGGCTGTGGAGAAAAAAATAATCCATATTTCCCTGTAAATCTGTGATTGCTAGAGTGTAGTGGCCCTCTATTGATGCACTAGCTTGATTTTGGAGTCTGCCCTTTTAGAGAACAGAAAAAGCAAAAATATAACATAAACATGATAACAATTACCAAAGATGAGTCACATCTTTGTACACACATAATAGAAACATGAACATCCTGTCGGCCTGTAGTTAGCATGTTTGTTCATATCAGCAGGTTCAGTCTGGACCATATAAGGTCTGTTATATCCACATTCTTTGGCTCAAGGGTTGTACAATGGATGTGGATTCTGGAGTTAATGATGTGGTGACAGTGGTAAAGGATGCAGCAGTAGATAATAAGTGAGACCCGAGCTCCATCATAAACATCTATCCCCTGTGGACAGCCCGCCCAGCAGTTATCAGAAGCACTTCTCATTATCTGGACTCTTTGAACATGACCCTGTCACAATCACTCCATCAGAACCCTGCCCTCCAGTTCTGTATCATTTCCTATCCTGATTCTTTCTGTTTACAACACAAATCTCTCACTGGGTCCTGTAAACACTTCCTTAACATAAGCAATAGTAGAAGTACTTTATGACGCACTTCTATCCCATTGTGACCTCTATTAGACAGAACCTTACATCTAATTAAGGTGGTGGGACTAGATCCATGGTTAGTACCCAACCCTAACCCCTTTTAAGTGTTTCCACAGTACCTCTCTATATGAAGGTGTGTCCATTGGTCAGTCCATCAGTCCTCATGATGTTTAAGACTTAATATCTGAGGAAACTTTGACAGAATGTTGGCACAAGTTTGCTGGGATGCAAGAAAGAGATTTTGGTCACTAAAGGCCAATGTATCTTTGTGTCTCTGCATATCTTGGGAAGGCCATGAAGGAGTGTCTTCACATTTGGCCCTATCATTCACTTGAAGTCATGGGTAATGTCATTGGCTTTTTGTGGTCAAACATCAAAGTTGTTGCAGCTTCATGTTTCAATGCAATATCTCAGGAACTCTATGAGGGAACGTGCTCAGATTCGGCTCTAACATTCCCTCGGAGTCCTAGATGAAGTTATTTTGTTTTTTTTTGTGGCCTGTTGTCAGTTGTTGACACAAAACTCTTCTTTTATTTATTGCTTGTAACTGAGAGAACTTCATGACTGCAAATGAGACAATTCCCATGTCCAGTGGAATTCTTGGTCATGTCATATGCATTTCAGCCAATCCACAGGTTAATATTTATGATGGTGATAGGTCAGTAGATTCCCAGGACATGTTGAAGGTAGCAGTTTCACATTTCACAAAGCAGAGTAGTAGTAGTAGTAGTATTTTAATTTACTGTAAGGATTATATTTTCTGTTAAATATGTTGCTTTTCTAATTCTGGCTCAAACAACGTCACCCTTTACTCTGTGTACTTTAATTAAACTTTCAAGGCATGTGAAACCAGCTACTTCCTATCATGAAGAAAGGATGGAGGATGAAGGATTCTGAAACTTTCACAAAAAGACTATGAAGACAGCTCATTTCATTTTAACCTGTTATCACAGGCAACACATTTTAGGGTCCAGGTTAGGGTTAAGCCTGGGTTTATAAGTTGGTTTCTTAGGCTCTACATTTCAGCTCAAACATAAACAGACGTTCCATGAAATATAGTAGAGCTGTAGCTGTCGATTATTTTTGCAATTGATTCATTTACTGATTTCTTTCTTTGACTCAGTTTGATTAAATGATTATTTGAAAAGGTGAACAATCTTAAAAATGTGAACATAACAAACAACTTGTCCTTTATTCCAGAACCAGCTGAAACAACAACCACCAAAAGTGTAAAAGCAAAAGGATATATATAAAAATATCTATATAGAAAGAAATGGTGCCAGGCACAACAAACCCTGCCCCTTGCAAACGTTTTACTTGATTTGCCTTATCTCTTATCATTGCGAAAACACATTATTGTTTAACATTATGAATAACAACACTATAAAATATCTAAAGATATAAATAACAAAAAACAAGTCAAATGACATTTCTAAGCAATATGTGCACTGCAGTCTTCAACACATTTGTATCCAACTAACTTGAAAAAACTTAAAACTTGAAATGGTACTAACATACAACTTTGTGTTGATCCTGGCATCATGTGCATTACAATAAGCATTTGTGTGAAACTCAACAGCGGAACCCATGATTAATGGCAGCGAAATCAAGGAAAACAAGCTTTGAGTTTAATCAATTCAAATCAATTAATTTTTTCATTTCTAAAGTATAGTTCTTCTATTGTTATGATCTTAACCCTAACTCGTACCCAGATTTGGGTTCTATGGAGAGTGGATGTTAGAAAGTTAGATGACAGTTGTAAAATGAATACACCTTGTGAATCTCAATAAGACAGAACACATGCACAGAATATTAAATGAAGTGTTGAGTCACAGAGATTATCCAGTATTATGCAGTACAATCATATAGATATTCCTTTAGAAAAGTTTTTTTTTTCACCTTAATCCAACAAACATAGTCAAATTTTAGTAGTGGCCCTTTCCTGACCTCTGGAAGTATTAGAGTAATCAAATATCTGCATCTCTTAATCTCTCCATTCTCATTAACCTCCTCCCCATGCTCGAGGTCTCTGGGTGTTTGTTGTTCATTTCCTGTCACAGAGGAAGTGCCTCACCCTGCTGCCTGGCTCCCCATTGGCTCCAGCTAGGTTCAGAATGAGGGGGTGAGACAGACACGGGTTGGGGGGGGGGCTCACAGGAGGATAGATAGTCTGGTTCACAGAGGAGCTGAGAAGAACGCAAAACAAGGATGAAGACGACAGGAACCAAGACTTATATATATATATGACTGATGAGAACTGGAGGAAGCAGAGGCTTCACTGCAATGAAGGAAATGGCTCTGTGTTGGAAGAAGGTAAGCATGGATAGGCATGCACTTATCTGGTTTATGCAGGAGTTATTCAAAACTTTTACAACTTTACGCTCAATTTGACAGCAGTAGAAACATGATTACTTTTCTTTAACTGAACCAGATTTTATTCTTTAAAAAATTAAGAAAATGCTGTCAGAGTCAACTTTGCCATCATTTGCTGAAGTGGACTTTGATCCACCAGTTTAGATCAGATCAAGGAAAATGCTGCTTTGAGGGAATCTGGAAGCTCTTCTTTGGTATGTTAATCCAAGCAACCAAAATGACCTACAGATCTAAAATGTTTAACAACTTCTGAGCCAGTAACCTATCAATATGTTGAAATGAATACAGTTAGTCATCTTTTCAGGGTCATCAGATATGACCTATTTGGACATTCAGAGGCATTGTAACTGTGTCATCATCTACAACATTGATTCACCAGTAAAACCCATGGAGTTTGATAAATAACAGTGGATGTAAACTCTTGTTTTTGTGTTTAGTTATTGATATCTTTGCTGCTAAAAAAAGAAAAAAAACTCTTTCTCTTCAGTTTTCTCTGTTTTTGATATAATAGCCCTCAACTTTAAGCTTTTATAAACATCTACAGGATCAGTAAATTAAATATAGGAAAATACCTGATTTTCACTGAGAAAGCTACATACAGAGGTTATATTATGATAAATGGTGATAAGTAATTTAAGAAATGATTTAATAGAGAACAGTTTATTTGGAAACATCCACAAAGGTATACTAGGTCTTTATAAGTAAAAGAAAGAACACAATGAATGGGCTCAAATTGATCCTACTGATGTAGTCTCTAATGGTCATGATTGTTGTGTAATTATTTTATAGGGGAAAAAATCCCAAATTAAAAATGTTCTTGTGATTTTAAATTTCAATAAAAGGTCATGGTGTTGTTTGGGGTAGAAAGTAAAGTAAGAAACAAAACTGAAATATTAGTAATGAAATAATCACCAATTTATCTTTGTCAAAGAGGATATGTATGCATTCTCAATAGATTTGTCATTTAGAATTTGGTATAGAAGGGATTCTATACAATATTTTAAAATGTCAAATGGTGTAATTGCAGTAACATAACTGATATTACCACTTTGGGGCTTTAATAACATTCCTCAAAAATTCTGTTAGATTGACTTATTCTGAATTCAGCAAGAAATTTTGGAGTATGTCCACAAAAAATGTAAGTGTGATGCTATGTTAGTTTTTGGAATTTAGAAATAATATTTGCAGAATTTTTGACCAAGAGTTATATCTGAAAATGTCAAATGGCACAAATTGTGAAAAAAATTACTAATAATAAACCACCTTCATGTGGACTAAACTTTTATTTACAATTAAGTAGTTCTAATGTAACAGATACTGTGTTTTACCATATAAATGAGAAAGTTCTTGATAATCTATAATATATGGAAATACTTTAAAAATGTATTTTCCAAGTTTTTACTATTAAATTGAAATAAACTGTGAGGAGCCAAAAAACTTTACTACTGACACTAATGACCCTTATTCATTTGAACTTGTTTTTTTTGCAGTTAACTGTCCAGTGGGTGCTGATGATCCTCCTCCATACATTCATGGTCTGGTCACTCCCAATCCTTGTACCAGTGTCATAATGTGACTGGGACGCTGGACAGGTTTGGGGGGGGCTGTGCCAATGACTAGATGCTACATGTGTTATCATCACCTCAGTTCACGGCTACACCTTTGTTCTCATATTTTTATGGTGAATTCTACATATTTTGTACCACTGTCTAGATGAAACTGGCAGTGATGTCCACAGAGCTGTGTAAATAATTATTTTAAGCTTTCTTTATTTTCTGTGGGAAGGTGAAGAAAGTGGGAAGGTGAAGAAAGCATTAACTTGAATGGACGTTAAAAGTGAGCCAAAGTGACCATCTGTCTTTTTATTGCATATTTCTTTTTCTTTGACTGTTAATGTTACTATAATGGTAAGAAAAATAGGGTATAAAAACATACATTTCCTGTATAATAAATTTACATTTGGAAAAAAAGAGTTGTGTCACTGGTGTTACCATGGAACAAAAAAGTACAACAAAAATTTTCTAATAAAAAAAAAAAAACACGACATTTTGATGTTTTGTGATGTCCTTTGACATATTTGCAAAAGATTTATGAAGACATGATCCACCTAAATTCCACTGTAATGTTTCATTTGTAACATTTTGAGAACTGAAACAGAATGTAATTAGATATTATTGAGATTCCGATTTAGATTTTGAAAGTGCTGTAAAGCTCTGAATACACATACACATATACACGTAAATATACATATTAAAACACTTTGAAACACAATTACAGCAAGCAATTTGCACAATTTGTACCAGTCAGATATTATCAACAGGATAAGTAAAAGAAATATACATGAATAAATGTGCAAAACATTACAACACACATTTTGGGCAACACTTTAGTAAGTGCCATAAAAAAAGAAAACTTATATTTTTCTGTTATGTTTTAGGAATAAAGAAATCCAGATAAAACTGCTTTGATCAAGTGGTTGGTTGTCAGTTATTAAATGAATGAATCTATAGTTTTTCAATATTATTAATCTCTAATTCCACCCTTTTTCCCCTTCTATGACAGTAAACTGAACAGATGACATTTGAGGATGTCATCTTGGGCTTTAGGAAATGCTTTTCTTGGCCATTTTCTTACATCTTTTAGACAATTCATGTATTAATCAACAATGAAAGGAACTGTTACTTGTGGCCTTCAATACAGTTTAACCCAAATGTTTGAATAAAAAAAATGTACACCTCCACTGAAACAAACACAATACAATTCTATAACAATGAAAGTACTAGTCTACTCCCCCAAATAAAAAGCCAGGGCTGAGGTTGGCATTGACAAATCAGACCAGCTTCCAAGACAAACGGAAAAATAAGGCTGGATAAACTCCTGGTGCCAAATGTAAAGGCACCACAAGATGGTTGCTGGTTTGCTGTGGATCAGTTACATCCATGTGTCTCCACCTACTCTACCCCCTCTCCCTCAGCCTCTCTCTCTCTCTCTCTCTCTCTCTCTCTCTCTCTCTCTTTCTCTTTTACCCCAACTGGTCAAGGCAGACAGCCATCCTCCAGGAGTCAGAGTCTGCTCAATGTTTCTGCCTGTTTTTCCTCACCACTGTCACTAGTCACAAGTGTTTACTCCTGGAGGATCCTGTTGGGTTTCTGTAAACAGGCTTGAGAATCGGGTTTTGACCAGCTCTATATGTAAAGTGTCATGAAATAACTTTTGTTATGATTTGGCGCTATATAAATAAAATTCCCCCTTGAACTGCCACCTTATCGTGGTGGGGGAGTTTGCGTGCCCGAATGACCCCAGGAGCTATGTTGTCTGGGG
>JAPTYQ010000029.1:6261518-6272963 GCA_029814465.1 Ostorhinchus cyanosoma
TATATATATATATATATATATATATAATGTTTTATCTGTTAAAAAGGAAACTATGAATGTGAACTGAATGTCTTTGTAAGTCCATAATTCATTGTTTATCAGTAAATAACTGTTGATTCCTTTTAAATATGTGATTTAATGAAATGTGTATTTATGCAGCAGAGGATAAAGAAACAGCTCTTCAATTACATTTGTACAATATTTACAACTCATCTCAGAGCAACAGAAGCAAAAACTGCAGTACACCTTCATGATACATCATCTGTATTTTAACAACACTCACAAGCCAATATGCAGCAAACATGAGAGACACATGTAATTATAATACACAGCATTGGTCCATAACCTGAAGCTACATTAACATCTGATGTCTACGAGCACAGTATTGATCTTCAGTCATATGTTTTTGACCAGCACAACAAATAAAACAAAAATAGACTTAAAACTTGAACATGCACTGTGTTAATAATACCCACTAAGTATAAAAGAAAATGCCAGTGTCCATTGTTTATAGACATATGACAATTTGATTTGCATGTGTAGTCTCCATTAAATATTAATTTGTTGGAAACGGTCACTGTTTTCCTACATTAACGACAATCACTCATTGGTCTGTGTTTTCTGTTAAATTTTTTGTTATGACAGATGATGGAACATTTTCCAGACTTATCCTGTAAATATTTCCACTGAATGTAATTTGTCTGTGATGTTGTCTTTTAGAAGTGGAATGAGATTAATTCACTTTCATTTCATTTAAATCTCTATATATTGTTTTTACCGTCAGAGGTTACATTTGCATAGGATGTTACTTTTCTTTTACCCTCTGTGAAACTATTGTTTTATCAGTTCCCCTAACCATTGTGCTTCTTTAAATTCACTACTCAGTGGATATGTTCGTCACAAAAATGTAAATATTTTTGCGGCTTCAGCCCTTTGCAATGCTATCAAACATTCAATCATTATCAGGATTTTAACCCTATAGATAACAGCTTATTTGAATTATAAGTTGTTTAAAAAAAAAAAAACCACATTGAAAATATAATTAATTGTAAAGGGATGGGCCATTGGTGGTGATTAGAGTCTTGGATGTGCCAGAGATTGGCAACAGAATTGATTTGAGTACATTCGTTTTTTATGTGGTGTCACTTACTCCCCTAGAACACCTTCAGGGCTAAAAATGTCCCATTGACTTATATTAAAACTAGATTTTTTAAAACGTCACTTCCATTACAGTATACTTGGAAAATAATATTTTGTGTGTGTGTAGGTGGGTGTTGAATAATTTGTACTTCAAAAAATTAAACAGGCATTTTTAAAGGCTTAAAATCCTGATAATGATTGAATGTTTGGTAGTTTTGAGCAACTTTGAAGTTATTTGAGAGATTTATGAAAAAAAGGCCAGAAAAAAAAGATGTGACTTCAAGACATTTTGTGTGTGTGTGTGTGTGTGTGTGTGTGTGTGTGTGTGTGTGTACATTTTTGCCACAAAGGTTTCCAGAGGGTACAAAATACATCATCAGAGTATAAAAGACATTTAAGAGTAAAAGACACTGGATTCCAAAAATGTAATTAAAAAGAAAAGTCAATGTCAAAATTCATGCTGCAAGCTGTAATGCAGCCAAAATGATCACCAAAGAAGAAAAAAAAAGAGGGAGAAAGAGCAAAATGTACAAAAATGGCAGAGGAGGCACTAAGGGTTAATATGTTTAGTTATCTTAAAGTCTGTCCATGTTTGACAGTACTGGGTCCTTCCTGAGGACAGACTTAAAGACTCAAACCCATCAGGAGACATGACCGATCACTGAATTTAGGTGAGAAAATCATGGAGAGTGAAACAAATGATTGCCTGGTTAAAATTACATCATACTTTTTTTTTCTTACATTACCTGTGTTTTGAATAATACAAAAAACACATAACCTACAATACTACACTTTGTATTTATTGTAAGTTTTGGCTGACAGTAGTGAGTCATGAGCAGCCAGTGGTTAGGATCAAATATTAGCAACAAACCTGGATAGAGACAAACTGAAAGTACATGGTTTAAAGGTAACATCCTTTATATGTATGTTACCGCTTAACTGAAAACTTTTTTAGCAGCTACGTAAAAATGTGTGCAAGTCTGGACACTGACATTATTTATTATGCATGAATTTTTGCAGTTTGCTGTTAGTGTATTGGTGTGAAGCACACAGGTCCCAGCAAACCAAGGGTTTTGTGAAATAAAGATGTGAGGGTATAGTAGTTACATAACCAAGAAGGAATGTTTCTACAAAACTGCACAACTACCTTTACCAATTTAGATGGTTTTTTATTTATTTTATATATTTTTTTAATCTTATTGAAAGGGAAATTCCAACATTATCTTGTTCATAGTTCATAGAAATGTCTTTTTGCTCTTGTTTGTGTCCACACTGCAGCACTAGGGACTCCTTTAGTTTTCAGAAAAAGTCCTTGGATCATTTTTTGCTCCTGTTTCAAGGTCAGTACTGCCACAGTGCAAAAAGTGGATTCTGTAAGTGGCATGGGGTTCCCTGACTGGTCCAGAGCCAAGTGAGTAAACAGTAATACAACAGCTGTAAACATGCAAAGTAGCTTTAAAAATGGAGCTAAATAGAGACAGGAACTGACAATGAAGTCCAAGCATTATTGAGCCTATATACAAATGATATACAATAGGATTTAGGTGTGTTAAGGCAACATATTAAATATGCTTTCAACCCTTAAAGACCCACAACCATTTTGTGTCACAATTTCCAAATTATTTATTTTGTCTTTCTTAAGTGATTTATCACAATTTTTTATAATATTGTCTTCTGTATTTTGAATTTTTCAGTGTAAATCAGGTATTTTCCTATATTTAATGATCATGTAGATTTTCATAAAAGCTCAGAGTAAATTCAGAGGTTATTAAATAGAAACAGAGAAAAACAAAGAAAAAAAGGATTTTTTTTCAGTAAAGGTATCTATAATTGAACATAAACCAAGCATCTTCACTGTCATTTATCAAATTACATGGGTTTTCCTGGTGAATCAATGTTGTAGAAGATGATGGTGTTTCCATGGTAACTATGTAGGTTCTGAACGTCCAAATGGGTCATATGTGATGTGATGACACTGCATTTTACACCAGTTATTTACATTTAATGATAGGATTTGTGGATCAGAAGTTATTAAATGTATTAGATCAGTAGATGATTTTGGTTAGCTGTGGATGTTTGGGTCTGTATGGGTTAAATACGCTAAATGTGGGTATCTACCACAGAATGAACAAACCAAAACAGGATTCAAAAAAAAAAATCACAAAAAAGTGGTTCAGATCCAAAAAACACATACAAATAACAAATATCTGCAGCATTGTAGTGGTGATACCAGCCCAAAGGATTCAGCATTTATAGCCTCTGCAGAACGTCACAGCTTCTCAGATACTTTGTTAAATATAAGAAAAATACTGATGTTCTTAGATTCATGTTAATGGCATATTCATATGTATCAGAAACTCCTCAGACCTGTTGGGTCCAAAAGCATCCTAACAAACCTAACAAAGTTTATACATGAATCACTGTGTTCATTTTGATTGATAACACCTGTGTATTGGTGAAAAACTGGGAAAAAGGTTGTTTTCATGTGAGAAAAAATATACTTATTGATGAAAAAGAATAAGAGAGAAATCCATAGTTTAGTGCAATAATATCTGAAGCTATCAACTGTTAAATATTAAAAAGCAGTCGAATGATGCAAGGTCACTGAAGAGGTTAAACATGAGATTATGAAAGAAAGAAATTTTTGTTGGATAAAAATGACTCTTCTTTACTTGTACATGCAGTGAAGCCTTCCTCACTATCAAAAAGTCAGTCAGCATTCATATAGAAGTACAATATGAAAAATCAACAATAATGTTCACACAATGTCTATGACAATTTAACAGTCGTCAGTAACGGTCCTGTTTTTATTTTAGGTGGTCTTCTACTTATTGACAGACCACAGGAGCAACAAGACATCTGTAACTGTCATCAGTAGAGATTCACAGGTAAACTCTGCATGACTAGCTGTACTACAAAAGTGTGATTAGGTTTAATGATATATTACTGTGGCAGGTGAAAAGACACCAGTGTTCTTCCAGTTTAATCAGGGACAGATCACACTCTGTCATCAAACCAGGAGGCAGACCTCTGAGAGTAAACCAAGGTGGAAAGCAGTCTGTGATAAGGAACTGCATCGTCACTGTGGGAACCACTGGTCTAGAGTCAGTCCAAGTACTTTTCAGCACACAGAATCTGACAGTACATCAGCATGGAGAACACCAGGGCGAGGATCTGTGGAAAGATCAGGAGGAACAAGTCAAACACCAGTATGACCGATGGAGATCATCGGGAAGGACTGTCCATGATATTTGTAGCATCATCTTTTTAGAATTTTGGAAATAGAATCATTGATGATATTTTAACACTTTTGTTGCTAGATTTAGCAACTTTTCAACATACCCTAGCATTTTTTTTCCCCAAAAAGCACCTACTACTTTGAAGATTTGTTTGGAAACTTTTAGTGACTTTTGAAAATTCACTCAAATGCTAAAAAACACACACATTTTCCCTCTAAATGACACAAAGGATTTTCTCTGTCACAGAAAAAGACATGGTCTGTATTTAACCTCCTAAGATCCAGGAAATGTCAGGAAAGTACACGTTTTGGCTTTTTTAATTAAATAATTGCTAATATTGGAAACATCATGATGCAACAGTTTTTCCAGACGCATTTTTTATTATTTTTTTTTTTTAATTGAATGTCCTTTGCGGTGGACAGTTTTTTTTGTTGTTTTTTTGTTGTTTTTTGTTTTATAAAGCTGCTAAACTCTTGTCCACAAACGTGGACAGAAAACCCATAGCTGGGTTTTAGGAGGTTAATGCTTTTTCAGACCCCTCTGGAGACTCTTCATCAAAAAAGGGGCTAGTCACAAATCCACTAACTTTTTTTTGATGTTGTTACATTGGAGACTTTTGGAGACTCTGGTTTTAGACAAAGAACAATACGTGCTTTCACATCAATTACTGCACTGAATATAAATCACTCCTGTTGCCATTGACAGTTTTCTCTATTGTCTCTTTTTGGTCCATTCAGATTGTTAACGTAGACTGAAAATAAAAATAAAAACAATGTAATGGTTAAAAATGTTCATGTTGTACTGTGACTTGTAGGCTCCTAAGTGAACCATGAGGTTAAAGAACAAACCAAACTGAAGAAAAAAACAAAAAAACTAAACAAATAAGCAAACAAATAAAAACATAGCCTAAGTAACTCCTCCAGAGTGTCACTTTTGGGTCACTTTCCCCAAGCCCGGATCGAGGAGGAGGATTGGTACTGGGAAAAAAACACAAGACTTGGTAGGCTATAGTACATTTGTAATTCTGAACATATTTAGGGTGTTTTAATCCTCACTTTTTGTCTCCCATAATATTATTCCTCTCTCCTACAGCTTTCATTACAATTACATGCACAATTTCAATTACGCAAATTAGATTGTGACATCATGTAGCAACTTTGAAGACAGACAATTGTACTTTCCTTACTGAGGAGTTGGAAACACTGGTTAGAATATATCATTTAATGTAGTGGTACCGATAGTTTGATATGGGGTGGGTGACGATTCAGCACAGTTATGTATAATAGACAAAAACAAAAAGAGAATTACATTTTCATAGGTTTTTACCGAATAAGGCAACTTATCATGTATATGTACATGTACTTTATGGATGGGATCTAGAAAGACAGAAAACATTTAGTGATAAGCAGAATATTGTTAGAATTACACTTCATTTTCTTTAGGCATTTCAGGTTGTTCATATTTGTGTTATTCACATTTAATAGTTAAAGGATAGTTTGTTATTGTAAATATTTTCATAATTTATTGTTTTGGTTTTTTAGCATTGATCATAGACATCCACATTCTCCACAAGTCTTTATTTATAGGTTACTATACTATTATTTTTCTGGAGATCACAATTGGTCTGTATGTGGTCCCTAAACTAAAACAAGTTTGACCCCTTTGACATTAAATAACTTCAGTAAGTAATCTTTAATAGCTTCACTGTAATTTTTGCACTTTCACTGCTATAATGTCCCTTATATCACTGGAAAGTACAAAGTCTTTTCTTCCAGTGGGATTTGGATTTTTTCTGATTGCATAAACAGTGACAGCGTTACAGTCATTGAAACCCAAACATTTTTGCTAATTTATAAACCCAGCCCAGACACTGAAAAGAGGACGTTTGGCCACCCTAGTGTAGCAACAATCTGTATTGAATTTTAAGTATTTGAAAAATTTGATACCTGCACAACACCGATACACACTCCAAACACCAGGACTGAGGGGATGTTATCAAGCAGCCACTGTCGGGCTTTCTGGTAACATGGCTGTAAAACAGACAGAAATACAGAGATTAGGGAGTCCAAGCAACTTGGTGCTTATAATCCAAACCAATCCAGATTTTAGTCCACTGCATCAGAGATGTGCAGTCAGGGGGGGACAATCATGGAGGAAAAAAGAAAAAAACTAACAATGATAACATAATATAAATGATAACATTTCTCCACTGATCTGTGTTGTGAATGCATTTTCTGTATAACCAATCATTTTAAAATATTTCTTAGTAGAAATTGCTGAATTCGTGCATTTCCTGTTCAAATACAGAGAAACCTGAGGCACGGCACTGTTGACTTACATGTTACCTCTGAATGTGGTATATATATATATACACATACCACGGACCAGTGGCTACAGCTGTAGCGTAGTCTACAAATGGACTTTCACCAGCCTGTTTTAATGTCTTTAATGAGTGTGAGACATTATTGTTGCTGATGGGACATAAAACTGCTGAGAAAAGTGCCAAGGTGAGGCAGACAGTACTCAGTCACATCCTGAAGGGGTTGTATGTGAGCCAGCAGGTGCTTGTTGCAGTCCTACTTCAAGTACCGCTCACTGCACCCCATGCTTCTCCCATACTTAATCCACACAGAGGAAATTGGCGAACAGCGCTGATGAGTTAGCTGCAGTTAACAAGTCAAGGAACAAGATGGAGGATCATATATGTAAGCTTAAAAATGGCACTCAAACTGGACTTTCAGTCAGAACAGGAGGTGAAAACTAATGAAAGACCAATGAGCAAATCCAAAAGGTTTGATTCAAACCAAGGCACAGAGGATATATTGCCCTTTTTAAATGGAACCAACGCATTGACCCGTGAGAATCCACAGGTTCTATAGAAGCAGTGGAGTTGATCAAACAGGTAGCTGAGCTAAACTTACTGGTGTCATACACAGATCAGGAAAAAATATAATGGCCTTCATTTTGTTTTGTATTGAAATCAAAAGTAACAGATAAGAGTGTATAGTTACCTCATAAAATCGTTCGAAAGGGCTTCACATCATTACTGTATGACTTCATCACATCCACATTATTTGATGACTTGACGAACCTTACGAGTGTAAAACACAGATTAGGAAGAAATAGAATGGCTCTCATCTATTATATTTCCATCATATTTCTTGCTAATCCGTGTGTTACACCAGTAAACTTAGTCAAGTTATCAAATAACATGAATATGATTAAGTCGGACAGTAATGAAGTAAAGCCCTTTCAAAGAAATATATAAGGTAACAATGAATGCAAAATGCGGGCCATTATATTTTTCCTAATCTGTGTGTTACACCAGTAAACTTAACTCAGCTCCCCATTTGATCAACTCTACTGCCTCTAGAATCTGTGGATTCGCTTGTTTTTTCTGTTTGTGTGAAAGCTTAAAAGTTTAAAGTAGTAAACGATGGTTCCAGTAAAGAAAAGTGATCATGTAGACATTTTCTCCCTTTTTCTTTTTCTTCTTTTTCTCATGTTTGTGTTGATCCTGGCATCATATGCATCACAATAAATGTCCGTGTGAAACACAACAGCAGAACCAATGTTTAGCAGTAGTGAAATTGAGAAAACAAAGCTTAGGTTCAGGAAAATTGTAATGGAATAATTGTTTTTATCCAATTCAAGTCGATTAATTCATTAATTGTTTCATCTGTAGTGCGTTCCTTTTCAGTCCATGTACACTTGCATTATAAACCTCACCCTACATTAGGGTTAATATTCCATGAACAGAGAATCATAATCCTCAAATGCTGGGCTTTGTAATAAAAATAATCCAAATCTGAATGAGAACTAACTGCAACTTCAATGATTGGAACCAGATCTTCAGAAAGCTGACCTAAATGCAGGTAGTTGTGCATTTGTTCCAGATGTGTGACTGATATACTCAAGAATGCTGTGTTTCGTCCATTAACTTCATCTTCCATCTTTCACAACAACTGCTGGTTTTAAAATGTTCAAGATCAAATGTATCCCACTTTCCTTAAATAACAGGTTTTTTTCTCAAGTAGCTGGACTCAGTGAGTAAATTGCTGGTTCCATGTAGCAACACATTTAGATACTTTTGGAACATGCATTTCATTTAAAGGATCAGGTGACTCGTATCCTAAAAATCCCTCCTCATAGCTCAGGAAAACTCACCTCACTCCATCCGTCCATACATGGATCTGCTCCAACGGAGCAGCAGGATGACGGTAGCGTTCCATTCAGCACCTCATACCAGTCGGTTTTATTAGTCACTCCGCAGCATTTGAACTACGATCACAGTACAACATATAGTTCAACTGCAAATCATCTGCTTCAGTTCAACACTGAAAACACACCAAGCATTAACAGCAAAATGACTGTTCCACCTTGAGTTGCCATTTCTACTGTTTTTGTTACATACATTCAATCATAAATACATGTAATTAAACAAACAAAAAAACAGTCTCAAATATCACTCACCATTTTTTGGACATTGTCCCAAGATTTTTTGAGCCCAGGTTCAGAATTGTAGATCTTCATACCATCCTTTAATTCATCTTGTGCTTTTGAATCCAGCTAAGAAAAAGAGAATGAAACACAGAACCATAAATTCAGTGATATGGCCACTATTCATGCCTCACTATAGATTAGTGCCATTTGCTCAGTTAACAGGTAAAAATACCAACGACTTTGACCTTTCATCAGCAAAACCTAATAAGTTCATTCATGAGTCCACAAAACCATCTGCCCAAATTAGGAAAAAATCTTGAGATGCCATATCAAAGAGTGTGGTTTAGACCAGCTCTAAATGTAAAGTGTCATTACATAACTTCTGTTATGATGTGGTGCTATATTGAAAAAATGTGAATGAATGAATGAATGAATGAATGAATGAATGATTGATTGATTGATATCAGACACCTATATTGCTCTTAAATCTAATTAATAAAGGACGTTTTTAAGGAAAGACCAGGTCACTCATTAGAGAGTCCCAAGAAAACAAATGAGATTCTAATGAGCCCTGAAAAAAAAAAGACAAAGTAATATTTTTACAGGGAAAATCCAATGCAAGTCAGTAGGGACCAGGGCTTTTTACATTCAATCACTGCTTCCTGTGGAGACTATCAGTGGTATTACAACTTTAATACGGCTTCTACTTTGGCTTCATGTTTGAGTTGAAGTTCTTGTTGCAGAGGTTCTAATATCATCTGTATTTTGTATTTTTAGGTGCGTATCAGGTATTTTCCTATGTTTAATTCACTGATTGTGTAGATGTTCATGAAAACTAAATTTGAAGGTTAAATCAAACTAACTCAGCTCTTGTTTACATTACACCGTCTGCACTGGATAGACTGTGTACATAGTGTTTATTTATTTTTCTACTTAGATTTTCTTTAATAAGTGCTCTGTTTTTATAGTACTGTTCTGTTTTTAAGTCATGCTGCTCACATGTGCCTTAAACTGTTCCCTGGGGACAGTTTTCTGAATCTGAAAACAGAAAACCGAAGAAAAAGGGACTTCTTCTGCCAAGTATATGATTAACTGAACATAAGACAAGCATCTCCATCCACTGTCATTTATCAAATTCCATGGTTTTACTGGTCAATGAAATGTTGCAGAAGGTGACAGCGTTTCCATGTTAACCATGGAGCCTCTAAACGTGCAAATGGGTCACATCTGATGACCATGAAAAGATGACACTGTATTTTACACCAATTATTTACATAAACTGATAGGATTAGTGGATCAGAAGTTATCAAAGATTATAGATCAGTAGATTTCTTTTGGCCACCAGCAGCTGTTTGGCTCTTTGAGGGTTAAGGGTCATTTCTTGCAATATTCTACTAATTTGGAACTACATGCAAGGTACCCCTTGCCATGTTAACTTTTTTGATTATTTTGAGATTTTTTTAATATTGTTTTATTTATTTTACATCAATGCTAGAAGCGCCATAATCCTACAATTTAGGGCTGCACGATTTTGGCCAAAAGTAACATTTGTCCTCTCAAACCTTGATTTTCGATTCTGATTTTGAATTTTGGGTAAAACTCCAAAAGACGACAGAAGTCAACATGTTGTTTTTGTAAGAGCAGTCCACAATGCAAGGCACTGCTCCCTACCTCAAATTTGTGATGGTATCACATGATAGGCCCTCAGAAGTGATGGGGGTGTATATGTGTGTATGTTGTGCCCTTGAAGTCTGTTGATTGTGTTGTGTAGGAGGGGGATCCATGCATGGAAGAGACGGACCCAGGACATGCTGGAGGGATTATATCTCTGGGCTTGCCTGGGAACACCGAAAGAATCCCCCAGAGCTGGTGGATGTGTCTGGGGAGAGGGCTGTCTGAGCTGCTCTGCTGAGGCTGCTGCCCCCACAACCCAGACCCAGATTGGAAGAAGACGGTGCAGTATGAATCTGTGCGGGACAATTTAAGACAGTAATCCTCATGCAGTTATATTTGAATTGGGGGATCTGTGCATGAAACCATGGCTTACATTGGTATCACTATTGCGGGCCCATCACAGATTTAATGCCCCTGGTCATTACACTGTGAGACACTGCTCTCACAGGTAGGAGGAGGAGCCTATGGTAGCCTTGAGGCTGGGAGGCACGAGAGAGAGGGACCTGGCTGCAGGGAAGATGGCAACGCCATAGCTCTAGTCTAAACTGGAAGTCCAAACCGAAGTTGGTCTTTCTACGTGTATCTTGTCACTTTTAAAGTGCCCTGTTATAACGGAAAGTCCAGACGGTATACACGATACAAAGCGATAGAAAGGTAAAAGATTGTTAATTATCCTCTATCTAAAAAGTATAGTAAGTTATCTACGATACAGTTCTATGTTATCTACAAATTAGGGCTGGGCGATATGAACCAAAAATCATATCTCAATTATTTTTTGAGATACACGATATATATATATATATATATAATTTTTCTACAAACTAATACCAAAAAGACAGTTCTAAGTCAGATTTTGGAACTCCCTCCCCCCAACACATAAGACAGTCAGACTCCATCACAACGTTCAAATCCAAACTCAAAACCCATCTGTTCAAACTGGCATATTCAC
>JAPTYQ010000029.1:6285697-6297950 GCA_029814465.1 Ostorhinchus cyanosoma
GATTCTGGATCACTTTGAAATTTTCGTTAACTTTGTGGTAAATGGGGCCAAAAATTGTCTTAATTGTTGCGCTTGGCAGAGGTCTGCGCTCTCTGAGTGCTTTTCTAGTTGATAATTCCTATTAATTTATTTTTTTACTTCATTTTTAACCATCAAGCTTCCAGGAAGCAGATGCTGGATGAGGCTCTGCTGAATTTCATCCTGAAGGACTGCCAGCCCCTCAGCATTGTAGAGAATGAAGGGTTCAGGGAACTGGTTCAGGTTCTTAAGCCCTCATATGTTTTGCCAACCAGAAAGGTTTGTGTGGAAATTATCAAAAGTAGTAGTTGATATATCCAATTTATTTAATCTTTAATTTAAATATATTGATTTGCTTTTGGTTTGACTTGGTGTAATTTTCAGACCATCAAACAAATGGTGGCCAAAAAGTATGAGGAGGAACGGGAACGAGTGAAAATGGAAGTACAGGAAGCTGTGGGAGTGAGTATAACAGCTGACATGTGGACATCTGTGAACATGGAGGCTTATCGGGCTCTTACCTTTCACTACATGAATGAGAATTTGCAGTTCGGCACATCTGTGTTGGGAATGCAATTTGTCCAACAAAGTCCAACAAGCGTCAGTATTCAGTGAAAACAGTATCAACACAGTGTGTCATTGTGTTGACACGCTTCATGAGGCCTCATCAACCCATCACTAGTGGAGGACTATAGAGAAGCAGAGCAGGTCAGGCGCAAACAAGGTCAGGAACCGAGCAAACAGGCAGGACTAACATTGGAAAGTCACGCATGAAGCAGCAGAACAATCTAGCAAGGAACAGAGAGCAGAGCTGAGAATATATACACCTCCCCTAATAAGCAGCAGATGTGCTCACAGGTGAGGGTAATAGACTGATTAAGGAGAGAAAACTAGGTCAAAGGGTCAGAGAGAGGGAGAAACAGACCACAGGCAGTTGGAGATGTGACATTTAAACTTGATTCGGACAAATTTGCCAATTATTGGAAAAACTGGGTTGTTTTTGTAACACTACTAGGAGCTGATTTTACTTGATGAGAGTAACGTACATATAGACCCATAAACCCTTGGTTCATGCTACGCACTTTAAATGTTTGGTGTTAATCTTATACAGGGGAAAAGAGTGTCTAGAAGGAAAGAATGGAATGGGAAAAAGATTTATTTCCCATTAACTCTATTTTAGGTCATTATCTCAACCTAATCTGTCCTTACATTTTCAAAATTTCCAACCGTAGTCATGCTCAAAGACCACTGTCTGTAGGGTGATCAGACAGAATCACTTACAGATCATTGCCACCACAGCAGTCAAATAAAGACATAATACACATTTCATTTGTTCTTCTTTATTTCCTCCAAATACCAGTTAGTTTAGTACATGTTCCAATAGTTCACATCATTAACATCGTTCACCTGTGACCATGCACCCTCCTCTAACTTGGTAGTTTCCTTATCTGCCGCTCCAACTATTGCATTTCGTGTGTTTTTTTTGGTTTTTTTTCTTAGCAAGTGAATTTTGTAAATCTTCTTTTACTGGTAACTGGGCATACATACGGAGGACATTAAAATATAGTTACACTTCTTTCTAAAAACATGTTCAAACTCACTGTATGAGCGCATTCAGATATCCTTTTCTAGTGTGTGAAAAAAGCAAGAGCAAAACTAGTCCAGTTGAACCTGAAAAAACTAACAGGAATGATGACCTGGTCAAATGAGAACTTAAACAGATATCTGATGCCATTGAAAAACTGAGAAACTGTATTTACATTTAGTGATAGGATTAGTGGTTCAAAAGTCACTAAATGTTTTATATCAGTAGGTGCTTTTGTCACTGGCGGCTGTTTAGGTCTATGACTGTTAACTATGTATCACAAACATCAAGGTTTCTGGAAAGAAGAATTTGTCTCACCAAAAACCATAGAACACAAACACTTCCAGAATAGTTACACAGCAAATTCACTAGGACAATATCGCAGAGAGGAGAAAATTAATTTTCTTTCAGGGACAATAAAAGTGATTAAAACTGGACTTTAGATATGACTGAGCCACTTCCATCTTAGTTTCCTCGTTCATTAAGTGGGTTTCCTTATCGCCGTGGACTAAAGGAGTATTCTGCTTTGTGATGCATGATGAGCTTGTTGTTGACAAAGTAGAAACTGTCTGAGCGCGTCTCAAATGGGCAGGCAATCATTTCCTCAACTAGAAAAACAAAGGAAAAAATACGCTTTAATAAATACTATTACCAGGAATAAAAGTCTCAAATAGACTCTGCAATCTCAGTACGGGTGCAGACAATGAAAGTGTTTTTCATCTGTGACTGTGGTGTTTCTGCGCATCAATTCCATACCTATCTCCGGTTCGATGTTGGGTAAGCAGTAGATGTGTTCGCAGGTGTTCCTGCTGTGTGGGATGCAGAAGCCGATCTCGAAGTCAAAGGTTTTAAGCAGCAAGTTTCGAAAGAAGTGCCTCTCGATTAGACGGAAGTGATGTAGAGCCTTGCTGCCCACGGTGAACTCCAACCTGTGAGACAAGCAACCAGTCAACTGAGGTTGATTCAGATTGGAAAGATTTAATGTACTGTATTTTAATATTTATACTTTATCTGTGAGAATGAAGCATTCACAACACTCTGAGGTGAGGTTCCCTATTTTACCTCGACTATGAAATCCCAGAGGCTGATATTGATTAGAGCTGAAATGATTAATTGACTCCAATCAATTAAAAGGTTCATGGTTGACTTTACAGTCATTCAACAGGTTAGAAAATCATGAAAGAATGAAATTTGTTCCTCAGGCCCAGGATTAAAATAAATAATGAATAATAAATAAGCCAAACCCCAAAGTCATACTAGACACCTAAAATCGTAGTAAAAACACATTGCTAAAACATTGCTGAAAGCATTGCTAAAAAAGTGAGATCAAGTGCAGATAAACAAAAAAAATGCAGATAAAAGAAATGCAGAGGACAGCTTATGGCACATAGTTCATGAGCCTCAGCCTCAGAGAAGATGCTGCACCTCAGTCTTGTTCATGCTTTGAGGCTGTGCAGCCTTCTGCCTGAGGGGACGAGGGTTAAACAGTCCATGGGCTGGGTGGGTGGGGTCTATCATAATGCTGGATACCCGGCTCCTGCATCTGTTCATGTAAATGTCGTCCAAAGAAGGGAGGCCGCTGTTTATCAGTTTTTGCGCAGATTTAACAAACTCTTTACAGCACCTTCTTCTCAGCCTGGGAGCAGTTGCTGTACCAAGCAGTTATAGAGGATGTCAGGACGCTCTCCACTGCACATCAATAAAAGAAGTCAGCACAGTTGAACCAAGGCCAGCCTACTTCAACATCCTCATAAAATACAGCCTTTGGTAAGCTTTTTTAACAATACTGCCTGTATTTGTAGCCCATGTGAGGTTGTTGGAGAAGTGCAGGCTCAAATATCTCACTGTGGTTACCAGCTCCACAGCTTCTCTAATAAAGAGGGGATGAGACGTGTGGGCTCTCCTCATGAAATCCACCACCATCTCTTAAAAATGTATTTGATTACAATTTTCCTGAATCAAAGCTTTGTTTTCTTAATTTTGCTGTAACCAAACATTAGTTCCACTGTTGTTTCACACAGACACATATTGTGACGCACATGATGATGATGACATGATCAACACAAACAACATGTAGTGTAGCTCAGAAGAGACGAGAACAAAAAGCTTGTAAGTTGGATCCAAATGTGTTGAAGACTGCAGTGCACATATTGTCTGTAGATGTCATTTGGCTTGTTGTTGATGATATATCCTATATTATAAAAGGGAAGTGGACTCTGTGTGTCAGGCATCACACAAAATCCGAAAAGAGCCCGGCAGCTGCAGTTTGGCATATTTATGTATTTTTGGTCAAGGAAGAGACGAGCAAAAATGGCAAGTTTTTGGAAAACAATGACCTCCCAATGGCCAATCACATTGCTATGCCCAGAATCATAGAATCATCATTGAAGCAACAGATGAACAACAGGGCCACATTGCCATGGTGTCAAATATGTGCAGAAACAGACATGCCTGCTGAGAGGTTATTCAACCAAAAATGCCAGCGGAATTTACTACGAGAGGAAAGAAAGTAAAGGAATGAACTGCATCAGAGGATCTAGAACCTGTGGTTCCCCATGTTTCAACGCGCTACTTTACATACACTACCACTCAACAGTTTGGACACGCCTTCTCATTTAAAAACATGTTTGAGTTATGTCACACTTTTTTTAACTATGTAATTCCAAATGTGTTCATTCATAGTTTTGAGGCCTTCAGTGAGAATCTATATGAAAATAAAGAAAAACGATGTGTGTCCAACCTTTTGACTGGTAGTGTATATACTGATTGTACTGTTGTTATTCCTATATAGATATTTTTTACATATCTCTTTGCTTTTATATTTTTCATGGTTGTTTCAGCTGGTTTTGGATTTTTTGTTTACTTATTTGACCTTTATTTTACCAGATAAATTCTCATTTACAAACATGACCTGGCCAAGATGCACCAGCAGGTCATGTTCTGGAATAATGTATACATATGTATTTATGCATGCATGCAGTGATGTGTGGTGAGATTCATGGCTGGTGATGCATTGACTCCTTCAGCGTCAGATTTACAATGAGAGGAATCTTGTAATCAAATTGAACAAAGCAAAATAATCGATAGATTAATCGATTACAAAAAATAATCGATAGCTGCAGTCCAATATGGATGTGTTAAACTGCATTGGAAATGGAACTTCTTTTTTTTGTAATCTTTTACCAGAGATAGTACAGAAAGACAGGTCAGATGGGTTGACATGAAACAAAGAGCTTAGACTGGAATTGAGCCCAGGTCAACGCGACTGGACACCATTAACCCCCCAGTGTTTGTATTTAAAATTCCACTGAAACACTATTTAAAATACTATACATCACTTTAAACAAATGTAACCTGCACTGTAAAATGGTTATGGCTAGTTCAAACCTCTTCACATCCACCGGGTCACCAGTGATGTGTTTGGGGTTAAAGTTGTGGGTTAGGGTTTCCAGAAAAAAGTTAATATTGTAAAATGAATTACATTTACATTGTTGAAGGTTGATCAAGGCTGCCAGTTTCCAGTGGGCATCTGATGTCATCAATATATTCAATATATTCAACATCAATATGACAATTTGATACGAGGTTTAATGTCATATTGATGTGGAATTGAGATCAGATTAAGTTGTTGCTGACAGTCTCTATTCTTACTTCTATTTAGTATATATTATATATATGAGGCAGGTGGTGATGCCTTTGTCTTGACTCCATGTTGCTGCCTCCATTCAGATGAACCTAAAACAGCAGAGTTCATTCCAGCAGGTATAAGCATCTGTCCACTGGCCAAAGCTTCCAATCTGGCCAACGGGATGAATTTGTGCAAACAAATTGAACTGAAGATATTAAGTGTGTCAAACTCAATTTGGTTCCAAACTTCAAAATTTTAACATTATTTTGCCTGTTATTAAATGTTTATTTGTGTATTGGTAGATCCACTGTGATCTGTAAATTGTAATGAACATGTGTAAGTGATGAGCTGGGGCAAAATGTGGTTAAAATTACACTTAATTTTATGAAGAAATTTCAGGATTTTCATCCATCCATCCATCCGTTATCTGAAGCCGCTTTATCCTCACTCGGGTCACGGGGGTCGCTTGGAGCCTATCCCAGCTACGTAGGGCAAAGGCAGGGTACACCCTGGACAAGTTGCCAGTTCATCGCAGGGCTCAGGTTTTTCATGTTATTCCAATTTTTTATGGAAGGATAGTTTGCACATGTAAATATTTTCATACTTTAATTAAAATTTTTGCACTAAAACATAGAAAAAAGGTTGAAGCTGACATTATTTGTAGGTTCTTATATTATTATTTTACTGGTCTGTCCCATTTGAGATCATATTGGGCTGAATGTGACCCCTGAACTAAAATGATTTGACAGCCCTGGTGTGAGACATCAATCACCTTGATACTAGTGTTGATGATGGTTGATGTTTTTGTGTGTGTGGTGTGACTTACGTAGCTCCTATGGCTCTGAGTGCCAGGAAGGCTGGGGAGAAGTGGTACTGTATGAACCGACGTGTATCTAGTTCAATGACATCCTGAATTTCTGAGGAAATAAACAGAGAGGAAATGAAAAAGAAAAGTAAAATAATGAGCCAAGTCTCAGTATGAGGATTCCTTTACATTACTGACATGATTCTTCTCATTTTCCATGTTATTTATGTAATGCATTTATTTCACAATCACGATTTCCTTTTCAGAAATCCTTGCTCAGGTTAGTTGAATGTTTGAAACATTTCCTGATACAGCAGGACAAGGCCATTTTTCTCTTGGTCATGGTTACTGCTGTCAAATATAAGGTCAAACTGAGCCTTATTACAGGAGATCCTGTGCTACATTCGGTTATCCCCCCCAAAACCAAAGCGACCTGTGTTTTTAATTTGATTTGAACAAATTTACTTTGGAATAAGGTTTGTATATGTTCCTCATTTTATTGTTGTATTGTTCAGTGTTTCCAAATCCTCAGTAGTGAAAGTATCTATTGTCTGTCCTAAAATTGTATTAGAGACAAAAAAGACCCAGAGGGGAATCGGATGTCAATTCCACATCAATATGACAACAAATCTGATATAAAATTGTGATATTGATGTTGAATTGACATCAGATGCTCACTGGGAAGTATAAACACACCCTAAATATTTTTAGAACTGAACCAAACTCTGTCAATTCTTGATTTTTTTTAAATGCCCCAATTCCAACCCTCGTCTATCCTGGCTTGGGGACCAGCTTAAGTGTCCCAAAAGAGACACTAGAAAGGAGTTACTTAGTTTATTTGTTTAGTATTCATCTTAATTTTCTTCAGTTTGGTTTGGTTTTTAACTTCACAGTCCGCGTACAAGTGATAGTAAAACATCAAAATTTTTAACCGTAACATTTTTAATTTTCAGTCTACATTAACAGTCTACATGGACCAAAAGGAGACAACTGAGAAAACTGTCAATGTCAATGAGAGTGAGGTATATTCAGTGCAATGATTTGTTTTAGACAAAGAATGATACGTTCTTTCTTGTCAGAGTCTTCAAATAGTCTCCAATAACACCAGAAAAACATTTTTTTTAATAAAAAGTCTCTAGAGGGGTCTGAAAAAAAATCACAAAATATACCAACAAAGTGTCTAAGTTGTTAGCACTGACTTTTACAGCTAGGCAGAGCGAAAAATGCATGTGCTTTAGCATATGAGGTACGTTTCAAAAGTTATTAAAACTAAAAAAAAGCCATTTTAAAAGGAGTTAAATTTGTTTTTAGGTGCTTTTTGAAAATGTTTTTGCTATGGTAGTACTTTCGTTGACAGAGTTATCAACTTTTCAGACTAAGTTGGCATTAGTGAACTTTCCACCAAATATGAGGATTAGACCCAGTACATTGTTTTGACAAGTGTGGTCCTAACTGAAATGCATATATTCATCATTCTATCCTTTCTTAACATGTAGTTTGCCCATTTATTTATTTTATTGAATCTCACATCTCTTCACTATTCTCACAGTTGCACCTATTTGTCTTATCACTCTTATAACAATTTGAAAAGCTTTTTACAGCAGCTACTTAGTAAAACATAGACCCTGTAAAACACAAGCACAAGCTTTCATTTCAAGTTGAACAGATCGAAACTGAAATATTTATTTTGATTTCTATTTGCATTTTACTGCCAATACTTGAAGTTAGGCATCACAGATGGCTGTTTAAAGACACATATTGTGGAAAAAAAAGATTTCATTTCCTTTTTTTAATCTATAAAATAGGGCTGAGGGTTCTGAGAGCATTGTTGACATATCAAAACATTCTTGAAGGAGAAAAGTACACAGATAATTTTGAGATAACAAAGCCTGAAGCAAGTCATTTGAATTTGTCCATATTTGTAACATTCCAGCTCTATCATCACCTCAGTTGGTGGACACTGAAATATCCAGGAAATAACCAGGATGATACAGACATGACCAAATGAAGGAGGTACATATGAGACCTAACTTAGCTTGAAATATTTGACAACAGCTCTGAATAGGGACTATGTAATGACATGCAGCTATCTCACATTTCACTGTTTATACCATGAGTATGTGACAAATAAAAATCTAGAATCCTGAACATATGCAACAACCTAAAGGAAACTACTTTGGTTGGATTCATTAATAAGCATACCTATCCTTCAGTGACACATCTGACCCATGCCTCTATTTGGACAAACCTTACATTACAGCACAAATTTAAACATGAAATGCGTGTTCGATATATCTATTCTGATGACAGGACAGGCTTGCAGTACCTGTTGGACCATGTTTTTTAATGTCCAGGATGACGGCACCACTGTCCAGGTCTCTGATCTTGAACCGAGAGAAGCTCACATTGTAGATGTTGTCCTCAGGTGAACACAGGTACTCTGACATCCAACAACAAAACCGAAAATGAGCTATGTGTAGTGTCGAAAATGGGGGAATCTGCTATGAGACATTCATATAAAAAGCGTCAATTAGAAATTGAAACACAAAAGCAAAAGGCTGTATAATGAAAGCTGTAGTGTGGACTGAAGGCAGAGGGTTTTCAAGTGCAGGCGGGTTATGTTTATGTTTGTCTGCAAATGTGGACACTGTATTTTCTACCTCATTGCACTAATTCACATTTCTGTTTCATCAATACAGCACCTTTTCCACCTCTCGCAAGTGACAAACATTCTTGTGATGTTTCCACTCAGGAATCTAACAATGCAGAATGTAAAATGGAAGGTTCCCCAGATGCCCCACTAAATGTCCATGCTATGTTCATTTAAGATTATGATCATCTTTTAGGTGGAATACGAGGCTGTTTAATGCTGACTCACCTCTTGTGTACCTGTTCAGCCTTAAGACATGCTGTGGTGTTACTGGTTCACCTGCAACCAGCTCAGTCAACACCTCCTCTTCCTCTGCTTGTCCCTGTGCTGTCCCCCCTGAAATAAACCCATTCCATGTCTCTATGTCGACCACCACCATGTCCGCATCCGGCTGCTCTTGCCATTCCTCGTCCCCTTCGCTGTCCCCGTTCCATGCTTGGTATTCCTCACTAGTGTTTCCAGTGGCCCCTTCTTCCTGGCTCTCCATCTGGTACGACAAACCCCCAGCGTTCACGTTGTTTAAAGGGTCCATTTGCAAAGTGTGATAAATGCAGCTGTAAAGATACAATCCACAGATTAGCTCCCACACTGGGTTTGAAGATGTCTCAACTGATTATGTCAGGCTGGATTTGGCAATGTGAGTCAATCCGACATTAATCTGGATTGGCCACTGCTCACAGTACTGTGGGGACAGTGTCCATTTGTTCGGTAGTGTTATCTGTCAGTATAACCTGCAAAAAGGTGTTAAAAATGACAACAAACGGATTTGGGTTGGATTTGTGTGTGTGTGTGTGTGTGTGTGTGTGTGTGTGTGTGTGTGTGTGTGCTTTACCTGACAAGTCTTGATAACTAGAGCTGCAGCTATCGATTATTCTTGTAAACAATCAATCTACAGATTTTCTTTGATTTGATTAATCAATTATTTGAATAGGAAAAAGAAAATGGAAAAATACATTCTCTATATTAATCAGGCCTCTATAATTCTCATTTCTTCATTTTATCTCTTTATTTATTTCTTCATTTTATCATGGTATATGAACTGAAAAACGGGGGTGGGGGGGCGCAATTTTTAAGTCTTTAAGCAAAAATAATGGGTACAAAATTAAGCCCATTAGAAAATGAAATGAACTGTCCTGTATTTTAATAAATCATTCTTAGCGTAACGAAAAGGCACAAAAAAAAAATCATGTACTGGATGCTCAATTATAGTATCAAGATCAGAGCTGCAGCTATTGATTATTTTTGGAATCAATCTTTTGATTATTTTCTTTGATTTAAATGATTATTTGAATAACAGTCATAATGTGAAACAGCAATATCTGAAAATGAAAAATGACTTGTCCTTTATTCCAGAACCAGCTGAAACAACCACAAAAAATATATAAGTAAAAGGATATATTAAATATATCTATATGGAAATAACATTAAAAGTATATATAAAAGTACACTATATTGCCAAAAGTATTGGCTCACCCATCCAAATAATCACAATTAGGTGTTCCAATCACTTCCATGGCCACAGGTGTATAAAATCCAGCACCTAGGCATGCAGACTGCTTTTACAAACATTTGTGAAAGAATGGGTCGCTCTCAAGAGCTCAGTGAATTCCAGCGTGGAACTGTGATAGGATGCCACCTGTGCAACTAATCCAGTGGTGAAATTTCCTTGCTCCTAAATATTCCACAGTCAACTGTCAGCTGTATTATAAGGAGTGGAAGTGTTTGGGAATGACAGCAACTCAGCCATGAAATGGTAGGCCATGTAAACTGACAGAGCGGGGTTAGTGGATGCTGAGACACATATTGCAAAGAGGTCAGCAACTTTCTGCAGAGTCAATCACTGCTGACCTCCAACCTTCATGTGGCCTTCAGATTCGCTCAAGAACAGTGTACAAAGAGCTTCATGGAATGGGTTTCCATGGCTGAGCAGCTGCATCCAAGCCATACATCACTAAGTCAGATGCAGTGGTGTAAAGCACGCCACCACTGGACTCTAGAGAGGTGGAGGCGCGTTCTCTGGAGTGAAAAATTCCACTTCTCCATCTGGCAATCTGATGGACAGGTGTGGGTTTGGTGTTCGCCAGGAGAATGATACTTGTGGGACGGCATTTTGCAAAGTGTAAAGTTTGGTGGAGGGGGGATTATGGTGTGCGGTTGTCTTCCAGCAGCTAGGCTTGGCCCCTTAGTTCCAGTGAAAGGAACAGTGAATGCTTCAGCAGACCAAGACATTTGGACAATTCCATGTTCCCAACTTTGTGGGAACAGTTTGGAGCTGGCCCCTTCCTCTTCCAACATGACTGTGCACCAGTGCACAAAGCAAGGTCCATAAAGACATGGATGACAGAGTCGGGTGTTCAGTTTCAATTCAGTTTTATTTGTAGAGCCCTATATCACAACAAGGTTATCTCACAAACAACAGTCAGATAAACAGAAACAACAGTCAGATAAACAGAATGATGAATGGATGAACTGGACTGGCCTGCACAGAGTCCTGGCCTCAACCCAATAGAACACCTTTGGGATGAATTAGAGCGGATACTGAGAGCCAGGCCTTCTCGTCCAACATCAGTGTATGACCTCACAAATGCGCTTCTGGAAGAACCTTGTGGACAACCTTCCCAGAAAAGTTGAAACTGTTATAGCTGCAAAGGGTGGACCGACGTTAAATTGAACCCCATAGACTAGGAATGGGATGTCACTTAAATTTATATGCGAGTCAAGGCAGGTGAGCAAATACTTTTGGCAATATAGTGTATCTCTAGATATAAACAACAAACAAGTCTAATGACATCTACAAACAATACGTGTACTGCCGTCTTCAACACATTTGGATCCAACATGTTAACTGACAAACTACAGTTTGTCATGTAGAAGAAGGTCCCACTAGTAGATGAAAACAGAAGACTCTTTAATTTGCCCAGAAAAATGCAAACAGAAAACAGATGCGTGGATAACATGCACAGTTCATTCAGAGGTAGGGCACCCAAAGGTGCATCAGGAAAATACCTGGTGGACTGGAAGCTGATAAAGTGAGGCACAAGAGACTTGTGCTGGCAGAGACATGGAGAACAAACAAACAATGATAGAAGGGGACAGTGAACTTAAATAGGGGAGGGTAACATGAGTGGAGTGAAGAGTGATGAGTGAGGTGAACTGAGTGGGCGTTGAGGAAGAAAATGCCTCCAGGTCTGAGAGACTTAAAACACCTCTTTGTACATGCTATTACCTGCTGATTTAACCTGTTTAGCATTGACCAGTGATGCTTTGATTATATGTTAATATGGGTCCATGAGACTTAGGCCCCGTCCCAAAGTTCCCCCTTCCCCTACGTTTCTTCCCTACCCCTATGTTTCGAGTGAAGTTTTGGAGGGGTAGTGTGTCCCATTTCTCTTTAGCATCGAGGAGGAGTGGACATTTTGTCCCTTGAAAACGAGTCAGCTTGGATGCAGACTCGCTGCCTTTGCTTCAAACGGAGGGGAAGAATCTGCAGCTTTGCCCCGCCCACAGTGCTTTACGAATGCTTCCACTTTTCCAGCGTAAACATGTTTAACATATGGTAAACATGTC
>JAPTYQ010000029.1:6300147-6312683 GCA_029814465.1 Ostorhinchus cyanosoma
GACACCCTACCCCTCCAAAACTTCACTCGAAACGGAGGGGTAGGGAAGAAATGTAGGGGAAGGGGGAACTTTGGGACGGGGCCTTAGACATTGAAGGATTTACAGTGACTTATTCTGACATTGACAGCATAGACCAGGTGTCATTGTTAAATATTGAAACCTAGGTTGAGGTTTGTGGAGATTTGCACAGGAGAACAGGATTTGTGTTGCATTTCAAGCTGTGTTTATTCTTGCATTTCTTCTTTTGATTCTTTTCCACAACCATTTTCCAAGCCTTAACCTACTTGTTTTAACTCTCAAAGACTTGCACAGCTACTGTCAACCAAAATCATCTACTCTTCTAAAATACCTGTTGATCCACTAAACATGTACGTTGAAATAATTAAGGTGAAATGCAGTTTGTCATCTTTTCATGGTCATCAGATATGATCCATTTGGACATTCAGAGGCTCTGCAGAACATGGAAACACTGCCATCTTCTACAACACTGAGTCACCAGTAAAACCCATGGAGTTTGATGAATGACAGTAGATAAAGACACTTGTTTTTATGTTCCATAAATGATATACTTTGTTGAAAGACTGACTTTTTCTGCAGTTTTCTCTGTTTCTGATATAACCCTTGACTTCATTCTGAAATTTTTTGAACTTTTGCATTATCAGTAAATTAAATGTAGGAAAACATTAGATTTTCTCTGAAAAAAGGCAAAATTAGAATGAAAAAGGCCGAAAAACTGATAAAGAACTGAACTGAAAGATAATGCAATGTCAGACAATTATCATGCAAATGAAATCCACTTCGCAATGTGTCTTTTCATCGGGACACTTAGAAAAAACATAGATGCCAACTTGATACTTTTGTTGCCAGATTTATCAACTTTTCAGACTACCCTGACAATTTTTTTTGTCAAAAAGCACCTAGCTACAAATTTAGCTACTTTGTTTGGAAACTTTTTGTAAATTTTGAAAAGTGACTGAAATGCCATAACACACACATTTTCCCTCTATGACAGAGAAAAACAATGCATGTCATTTAGTCAGAAAACACTGTTTGTCTAGCTCTAAAAGTCAGTGTTTCCAGCTTGTCTGCTTTGTTGGTATATTTACTGATTTTCAGACCCCTCTAGAGATTCTTTATTTAAGAAAAACAAAACAAAAAAGCAACTAAAGACAAATCAATCAACCTTTTCTGGTGTTATTTGAGACTTTTGGAGACACTGATGTCAAAGAACAAATCTGAAATCTAACTCACTATTCATGTTGTATTTTTCTATCAATAAATCACTCCCATTGCCATTGACAGTTTTCTTTATTGTCTGTTTTTGGTCTATTTAGATGATCACTTTAGCTGGTCCCCAAGCCTGGATAAAGGAGGAAGGATAGAATTATGAATTAAAAAAAAAAAAGAATTGACAGAGTACAGTTCATATATTGTTCTAAACATATTTAGGGTGTTTTTAGACTCACTTTGTCTTTAACACAATGATATTCTTCTCTCCTACATTGTTCATTACAATTACATGAACATTTCAAATTTTGCAAACTAGGTGATGAAATTTAGCAACTTCTAGTAACTTTCAGGACAGGAAAGACATACTTTCCTTACTGAGGAGTTGGAAACATTAGTTGCCAATAACACCTCAGGTGATTTTCAATCCAATACTGTTTCTTTAAAACAGGTGGTAGCAAATATTCTGAACTTTTAGGGTGTTACCTTGTGATCATTTTACACAACTGTATAATTTATTGGTCAAGTCCCCAGTGTCTAAAGGCCTTAAGTGTATAATATGGATGATAAGTGTGTGATAAGTTGGGAGTGTGAATGTGCAAGTTTGTTCATCAGTTACGCACTGTGATAGTCTGTTGATCATGCCAATGAGGCGCAGCGCCTCCGCCTCCTTCTCCTCGTCTGTCAGACCCTCCATCGGATCAGGCTGCTCTTCTTCCACTCGACCAGTCACCAGGTTAATCCTGTTTCTGGCCTCCTTGTATTCCTCTGTATCGGAGTCAGAGTCGCTGGAGTACTGGGTCGAATACTCATTAGAATTCCATCTGCCGTTCAGTAATCCCCGGGCCGCCAGGAGCCCAGCAGCGTTGCCATATCCCGTATATTTGACAAAGCGACTGACTGAAGAGATAGAGGATGTCAACATCACTACATGTACTTATTGCATGATAAGGACTTCTTCCACTGAGTTATAATAAATAAAAATATCAAGCACTGCAGCTTTAATTTTACTGTCAATTGAGTGTGCTATTCTGTGTAATACCATTAAAACATTAGAAAGAAGAAAGAGAAAAAGGTCACCGTTCTCTTTGCAAAGGACAAACAGCAGCTCAGCAGCACAGTATTTGACATCAGTGTCAACATGGGTCATCAGGCGAACCAGCTGACCTCTGAGCGCAGTGTCGTGTTCTGGTCGGACATCGACCTCCCTCAGCGGAGGAAGGATCTAACATTCAGGTGAAAGTGTATTAAGTGAAACCTTCACAGATACTGCTAATCCTACCCTCAGATTAGTGAATTATTGTCTGTACAAAAAAGAAAGACTACAGCCTAATATCATGTCATGTCTTTAGTGTCACGTTAACTTTGTGGCTTTTGGGTGATTTTCACATTGTTGCTTCTCCAAAATTTTTTGTCTTGTTACTTCAATCAATCAATCAATCAATCAATCAATCAATCAATCAATCAATCAATCAATCAATCAATCAATCTAACAAATTGTATTTATATAACGCCAAATCCTAACAAAAGTTACCTCATGACACTTCACATATAAAGCTGGTCAAAACCTGACTCCAAATATTTTAAGTTATCATCCTATTGACTATTATGGACATTTTTACCATGAGAACATTTTTGATCATATCACCCACCTGTTATGAAGTGTAATATAGCCTAAAATCACTAACATTTGTCATACATGACCCTGTTTGGACAATTATGAATGGATCTTTAAAGCAGCTACTGGCAACTTGAACAGTAAGGTGTGAGTTTTTGCTAAAAATTGAGCTTAACAAGGTACAATGTAAATGATACATAATTATATACAAAATTAATTTGAGCAGGTTTTCAAACTTTAAAAGTAGAAATGACATTTAGTAGTGTCATTTGTGAGGGTGTAATTCTGTTAAGTTAGGTGAGAAGGTGTATCTAAGCAAAATTTGTTTTAAGATTGCCGGTTTTGATTGATTATGTTTTAACTGTAATTGTGTTTTTAACCTGTCTCTTTTCCATTTTTGTAAAGCACTCTGAATTACCCTGTGTATAAATTGTGCTATACAATTAAACCTTGCCTTGCCTTGGTTTTCAGTTCCTCAAAAAGAGAATCACTGTAAAATCTTACCAACATAACATTTGAAACAGTACCTTTTGCCGTAGGTAGTGACGTGTCTCCCTGTGAACTCGAGAGCTTTCCGTCAGCAGATTCAGTACTGGTGTTAGCTTCTCCTTTAGCATTGAACTCTGTTGGAGTCGAGTAGATTAATAGAGGGGTTAGGGTAAGAACACTTCAGGAGTCCACATTGTCAAGTGTTTCTGTCTAGTGATATTCAGACTAGAGTTAGAATTCTGTTGTAAACAAGTGTCCTGAGACTTGAAAAAGGACAGAACTGTTTTTAAACTAGGCTTACACTGTCAGAAGCGACGGCTAGGGGTATATCCCCGAACGCCCCCAATCCTTAATGATGTCATAACGTCCTCACGTTATAGTCTTTCATTTGCATTTGATTTGAAGTCAATCAGAGAAATAGTTCCAGAGATATGAACAAAAGAGGGTTTATGGATTTTAAAGTTTTGAGTGGCCCCTTGTGGGCAATCTAGAAATGGTAAATTGTCTAAAATCGAATCAGTTCTTCCTCTCCGTGATATTCATTGATATGGAAAACATGGAAAATCTAAATTGAATATCTTTCAAATGATTGCGTTAACATGAAGGATAACCGGCGGTGGCAGTCGGACCAAAAACATAATATCCCCAAAAGTCCATTCGGAGATATAATAAAGGCAGCCTAGTCTTTGATGCTTCAGTCTTTACTGATTTTTGTAAAGACTAGTATATCTTATTTTGATGATGAAGACATGATTTTAATGGAGTATAAGCAACCATGGTGTTTCAAATAACAAGGTTCTTTCTGCTCTATAGATTAGTCACTTAGGTATGTGTAAATCAACTGGGTATGAGTGTATGACTCCCCAATGATAAGGCTTCACTTGTGCACCTGTCTACAGATAAACTTGCCCTGTTCAGGCGTCTCTCCATGAACACGAGTAAAGCGTGGACACTGTCCATGTTGACTCCATCGCACTCATGGGATGCCTGGTTCACGGGAACAGCGAGCAGGGTGTCCAAACATGTCAGTGGCAGCGCTGACAGAACATTTACTGTGTGTCTGTCGGAAAGAAAATATCAGCCTTTTTCAACATGTATTCAAACTGATTATCACTGATTATTCTGTATTTTATATTTGTAGGATCATGTCTATATATATATCACTATATTTAGTTTCTATTTCTGATATGTTAACATTGCAGTGCTTAATAGCTCTTTCTTCTCGTTGAGCAAAAATTCTATAATTGCATTTGTGCAAGTTATAGTTGAAGCATTATAAGAAGAAACCAGAATACTACCCCCTTCTCTGTACTCTCTTTTCAGGACCTAAAAATCTGTCCATTGACAGGATGTTTTAGCCACTCATTGGTGTTTTCAGACAGGTATAGGTTAAATGTTTTAGCTTTAATTACCAACTGCTGTTATGCTTCTGGTATCAAGGTGAAAATATTATGCACACTTTGCTCTTCATATTGCAAAACATTATTATTTTTCACAATATGTATTAGGTTGGAAAGTTAATTTTTGCTTTTTTTATTTTATTCTTACCCAGCCATTAAAATCAGCTAATTGTAAACAGAAAATTACCAAACTATCACCCATCTCCAAAGTGAGTTTAAATAAAGAAAGCACTTTAACGCCTATTCAAACCACTCTCTTTAAGTCATTAAAACTGTGGCTTAAAATTTAGTTTGCTGCTTTACTCGACACAGAAGCTTGGAAAAGTGGCTTTACTTTTCCATAGGGCTGTTAAATGTCATATATCTTTATGTTTAGTCTTTTGATTTTGACTGAGAGGAAAGACCTGCAGAAGGAAAGTTTGAATTTTTGCTTTGGTGTGTTTTTTTTCTGATTTCAACCCCTACAACTTTAATTGTCTCCAATTCCTTAGCTATGTTTAAAGCACCAAAAACCAACTGACCCTTGAAGTTCCTCCAACGTGTCTTCATCACTTGTCAGCATCAAGCAGTAACGCAACACAGCGGCAAGCTGACGACACAGAGCAGCGTCTTCCTAAAAAACACACACATTTTCAGAGGTGCTGCATGCATTCAACAATTATTATCACAGCACTTGTAAGGACTAATATTAACCAGCTTATATTAAGTGTATGTGACACATGTTTCATCACATCATGACTTTCAGTGTAACAGAGATGAAGGGTCGATAGCCACAAGTACTCAGGATACTATGAAGCAATGGATGGTTCCCCACGATCGGTCATGGTCTTGAGACCAATGTCAAAATGAATCAAAATGCATTTTTTCGGTGCCCCAGGTCACACCAGGGACCTCCTGTCCTAGGTTAAACTCATCCTCCATGGCCCTGGAAGATGAGGCTCTGACTGGGTCCCACCCGGGACCTCCTGTGTCTTCAGCGTGCGCATGCTCATATTAATTTTGGGAATTGTACAAAGCATATCCAGTATCACAGTATAACTACATCCTGCATCAAAATATGATTGTATTTTTGGTCCAAAAGACAGACAACTTCTTTCGTCCAATCAGCGCTCATTATGTCACCCGAGGGTACCTACCCTTTCCGTTTTGGTTAATGTTGTTGTGTTTCATCTTTTGCCATTGTGTTTTGCACTTCTCAGCCACCAACCTCAACTAAATCCTTTTATTGCTGAGGGAGCAAAATTAGCTGGTTTGGCCACATCATATAATTTATCTTATCACATCATATTATACATACATATTCTTCTGGAAGTATGTGAAAAACTTGGTTACCACAGTACCCCTGCTATATATTTCATTTGGTCTTTGTCTGGATTTCGTCCTGACTTGGTCTTGGTTTTGGTGTCTTGTTGAGAAGTGAAAGTAGAAGTGGACTGTGACATTTACATGCAGAGTAGTGCTATATCAACTGTCAAACAGAGCTTGACCTATCATTCAAACAAGTGAAAAAGTAAGCAGAGCTTACTAATACCCCACCTGGTGTATGACATTTTGCCCCAGTTAGCACACAAGCCATACCCTGCCTACCCAAGGATTCATTTTAAATTTGAAATTAAAGATAATTGTACCTAAATTAAACTAAATAACTGTGCTTTTTAGGTAGTTTTGTCGATCCAAGACAAACATTATTCTGCCCAAGTTTTAACTTTCAATTAAAAAAACTAAAAATTCAAAAATGTGTCAAAAATCCACACATTTTAATTCAGCCCTCAAACTGTGCACTGCACTTCTCCTGGTGGTAATGGACATTTGTTCAGATTTTAAAAGAATTGTGTGAATAGCCTTCAAGAAATTGTTGTGAAAATAATTTTGGACGGATTGAATTCCTGGTATATCTATTCCTGGTATAATTAAAAGGCTGTGTTGTTAGAAAGAAGGAAGACATGGTCTAATTGGATCTGATCATCTGGCTGTTAAATCCAGTCCTTTAAGTCGCTGCCCTGCAGGCTTATTTACTCAAATTCAATTTCATTTTTAAAGTCTCAGTGGTCAATATTGTCACATCACAGGTTCCATCCTTTGTCACATCAGGCCTTTCTGAGTTTGCATGCCCCTTCTCACATCATATGGGATTCCTCCTATTCCCCAAAAAACTTTTTGCCAAGTGAACACTCCTGTCAGCATCCTTTACAAACTCTGGGGTTGGTCCCAAGTACCTCACTGCTCGAAGGTCTGTTAGTAGAATGGATCAAGAAGATAACCTTCACTTTGAAGACACTGAAGTGAACTAAAACCACTAAATCATAGGCAACTGACGCCATGTGAATGAGTATGTGTGGTCTAGATGCTGTGTGTGTTTTAGGAGCCCACCTCATCGAGGTTCTGTCTGTGGAACCTATGAACAACGTTGAATAGAATCTTGAGGGTCTCAATGACCTGCTGGGACATGTCCTTGGAAATGGGAAGATTTCTGCTCTCAGCCGACCTCACCCCCAGACACTGCTCCAGGACTTTGGTTAACACTGACACCCCATGTTCCTGATAAAGGCAAACAAATCACTGAGGACTGGAGAGAATGTAAACCACTGATATCTAAAACTTAGAATAGAATATGTATGAATTCAACCAAGAAAGTTGTGTATAAAATTGAATACTGACTCATATATTAATACTATGAAACACACACTGCTATTGTGACTACAAAATTCAACTCACATCACTTCCCATCATCCAGAATAAGGATGAGGAAACATCATTATCATACAAAACATTTTTAGGTTTCCATCACAATGATTCAGTCAGAAAACAATACGAATCTGTGTCCTTGTTGACTGTACCTTTTGCAGCTGCACCCTGAGTTCTGGCCTCAGAGCAGTGAGTAAGAAGAGAAGTCTTAGCTTATAAAACCGGTCGCTGGATGAACCAGTGCCTCTGATCCCCTGCTTCAGATTCTTCCACAAGCCATGCAGGAGCCTTCCAGAGAAATAGGACAAAAAAGTCATTTAAAGATATTTTTTGTTCTATGAAGCTCAAATCCCATTTATCGAGTGTGTTCAGACACCTCAGCCTTTAAACACCTCGTCTTTTCATGGAACCCTAACCCTGAATCTAGGATTCAGGTTAGGCGTAGGCTTGCATTATTTATACTTTATTTCTGTTCCAGAAAAAACATATTTCTCTTTTAGGCCTTAAGTTTTGGTACCAATACCTTAAACCAGGTATTCACTATGCAACTACCTTCTGTCTCAGACAAAAGATGATGTGTTTCAATATCTTTGGGTAACAAGATCACGGTGACAGAATTCTGACAGAAATCAGTCATGAATTTAAGTTTGACCATCTCACAGTGTTAAACTAAGACACAAGTTCACTTAACATAAAATGTCACATTTATCAATGCGACAATTAGTTTATGGCTAAAAATTAAGCTCCAGCTTTCTTTGAAAAATTGGCAGGTCAAGTTGGCCTATTTTCTTGAATTATGATCTGATCTATATTCTCCTCCTCCTCCTTCCAGCATTGTGTTCTTTCAGTTCCCACAAATACCATTTGCACTGCAAAAATCCCAATCTTATGAAGTATATTTTTCTAATTTCTTGTCAAAAAATCTCAGCACTCTCAAAATATGACATAATCACCTAAAGAGTAACTTTTGATTGAGATATAAAAACTTATTTTTAGATAATAGATCATGAAAATGTTACTTCAAGAAATCTTCCCAAGATAATTTTCACTTTTTCCATTGGCAGAATTTTTGCTTAATTCAAGATTTCTTTATTTTTTTTTGCTTACTAATTCAGCTGTTGTATGTTAGTGCCATCTTAAGTTGTTAGTAAGTTGGATACAAATGTGTTATTAAAGACTGCAGTGCACATATTTGTAGAGGTCATTTGGCTCCATTGTTGTTGTTTATGTCTAAAGATATTTTTATAAATACATTTATACTGTTGTTATTGATGTTATTTCTATAAAGATATCTTTTTAGATATATCCTTATACATTTTGTGGTTGTTGTTTCAGCTGGTTCTGGAATTAAGGATACATTTTTTTGTCATTATCAGACATGTCTCTTTCACATTTCTAACACCCCCCCCCCTATTCAAATAATATTTAATCAAACTGAAGAAAATAATCGCTAGATTGATTACAAAAATTATCGACAGCTGCAGCTTTGATCTTGATACCATATCAAAGGAGCAAAAACTATCATTTGTTAGATTAGACTATGGTATTTCGTGCCTTTTCTTTACACTCAAAACTATTTATTAAAATACAGAACGGTCTTTGTCATTTTCTGATAGCCTTAATTTCTTACACATTAAAACACATTACACAAATTGTTGTTTTTCAGTGACAATATAAAACCATTCAATATTTTCCCTGAAAGTCTGAAAACTGAAAAAAAAGGACATTTCAGACTCACTGATATTCAAAGGAAGGTAAATGGTGTAAATGACAACATACACCAATGCACAACAAATTGCAGATAGTTGTGCAATAAAATTAAGACATAATAGAATTTTAGAGAAATTACAATATGTCAACAATAATAGATAGCTGCAGCTCTAGTTTTATCATCACATATTAGATTCACAATGCACAGTGTTGCTAATAAAACGTTAGCTGCTGTAATCTTGCTGTGTGCAGGAGCCTTTATGAAAGAAAAGGAAATTATAATGCAGAACATCAAACAGATCATTTACTGGGGGTTAAAGAGGTTGTGAATTGTAATGGTTGTTGGCCTTGTAGTGTCACCTGAGTGCGCTGGCCCTCTCCTGTGCCATGGAACTGTTGTAGATGACATTACACAAGACTTTAATGGCCTCCTTCCTACACACCTCCCCATCCTCCTCCTTCTCTTCCTCATCACTCTTCTCTTCCCGAATATCTTTTTTTCCACGGTGCAGCGCCACATGCCCTCCATCCTCTCTCCAGTTGTAGGGCTGCTGAAGGCAGATGTTGCCACTGGCAGCACCACAGTCCTCTGTAGAACTTCTGGAGCTAACAGTTGCTGATGTGGGAACATCTTCTTCTCCACTTATTCTGCAGACTGGTCCATTGGATGTTTCCAAATCATCTTCATTTCTTTCCTCCTCTTCTTGTGGGTATGTCTGGGACATACTGATACCTCCCAGGTTTGCAAAGGTGAGAAGGGCATTGTCGGTGACCAGGGGCCCAAGAGCCCGCCGATCACGAGACAAAATACGTAAGGTATGAAGGCAAGTTCTCAACACCGGCGGCTGGAGCTGATTATTGATGAAGGACAGAAGGGCTTCTGTCAAACGCTGAAAAATATAACGGTAAAGGGATAAAAACAACAGAGACAGAGTGGTAATAACTTTAACAAGAAAGAATAAAGGTAAGACTAGAAAAACTACACATGCTGTTTGCCAAGATAGACTTTGTTGGCATAAAGCTGCCATTTCAGGAGTTTCTTCTACCATAGATCTATGCGTTCTAAAGGTTATTACTAACTCCGCAAGAGCAAAGAGATTTGATTTCTCTCCTATAACTCTATAACATTTTCATCTGGTTGCATCTAATTGTAGCTTTTCTTAATTTTGTCTTATGTCTTATCATTTTAGTCTTATTGCATTTTTTTTGCAGTTTTTGTCTTATTGACATTTATTGCCATTTGTGTCATACTGGATGTTTAACATTCTTTCTTTTCCTATTGTGTCGTTTATGTGATTCATGACCAGCCCCAGAGAAGAAGTGGAGGCATTCTTGAAGCAGACCTACACTAGTCGCTTTTCCATTGACCCTCAAATCATGTGAATAACTTGCGTAGAAAAATGTACCTAAAGGAAAATTTCACCAAAACTCTTGTTTTTTGATTAAAAGGTTTTGCGTTGACAAGAGGTGTTTTTTGGGCATAGTGCAATTGGTATATGACGCAAAACTGCAATGGAAAGACCTTTTTTCGCAACTAGAGTCATGTGACTAAAAAACAATGAATGTTGACGGACGTTGCAGCAAGCGAAGAAGAAGAGTTTTAAAAGAAGCATGGATATGTGTGGACTAGGGCTGCACGATATTGGGAAAAACTGACATTGCAAATTTTTTAACCTTCCAATATATAGTGCGATATGAAAAAAATACTCAGGAGGATATAATAGCTACTAATTATTTGTGTTACCTCTTCTTGTGGTAACAGGTAGAAGGCACTATTCACACAGAACATGTGTTTCAGTTTCATCCTTCTTATAGCCAAAATGATTCTAGATAATTAACATTGATTTTCTTTTTGGCACCGAGTCTTAGTTTTCGGTGAATTTCTGTTGTTCGTTGCTCATTTTTCAACATTGCAGTGTGTGGGGGTACAAGTGAAAGTGAACCCTAACGCTCATACATCTTCTCCCTTCCTCCTGAAGCTCACAAACTTTCATTTAAGGGAAATGACGTGGCGCTGCACCACAGCAAAACCTTACCACCAGAAATGCTGTGTAGTTACCAGCGACTGACTGCATGTGCAGGGGCATGGTCTGCTTTGGCAAACTGATTAAGAATGAATGTGACTGGAGCATCACTGCACACAGTGTGTGTCAGGTACCATTGAAATTAGATGAAAAAACATTGTGTTCATTTGCCTCCAACATCACAGGACCTGTGATATGACTATTGCTTACACGTACATCATGATGACGTTGCTCAAACAATATATCATACAGCTCTAGTGTGGACACACCAAGAAACCAAATCATTTTTTAATTTAGTACAGGATAGAGAAGTAGCATATAATAATAATAATGAATATATCTGTAAATCAGCACGATATTTACGTTCATCGCCATGTTTATGGTGTATGTCATCTTGCAATAAAAAATAAACAACCGACCACAGACAGTGAACTTGGACATTTTCTAGAATGCATTGTCACGTACATTTTCATTGTCATATCTCTTGAACTCATGAGCTACTGGTAATAAGTTGCTGTAAACTTTCCGCAGACTGGCCACTGTACCTGTCGGAGAAACACATCAGGTTCGTCGTCCTCTGAGTCCGAATCAGAGTCTGAGTCAGGATGATATTCCCTCACTTTGTTTTTTCTGAACTGCTCAACCAAGAAAGAAACGTAGGTTAACAAAAGCCATTAACTGCAATATTTAGGGAAAAAAAACAGATTTTGTACTTGCACTTTTGATACTTCTCATTCTCATACCAAGAGTCAAAGTAAAATGTTAACTTTTTAGTTTTATTTTTTTTGTGGGATAAAATGTCCATGTGTGTCTGTGAATGTGTCTGTTTGCTCTGTTTTGATGTGGTCCAGAATGAAACTATTACAAGTATGATCTGGAAACTAGAAGCCTTTAGAAAAACACACACTGTAGTTCTAAAACCAGCTTCACCAGCCAATTTAAAGGCCACACTATCAGCCTCCATTTAACTAAAACAGTTAATTGGTTGCAAATCTTTGGTCTAACACCACCCATATTTTAAACCACCAATCAGCAATTTCAGTTGGAATACACAAACAGCTACAGTGTAGCTATGAAAAAAGCTTCCAGCTTATTAATAACTGGACTTACTGGCCTGCCACCTTAAGAAATACCAAATTATTTAACAATATTTATTGACATAGTACAATGCCATAGGTTTTCCACATTAGGCAATTACATGTAACATAACTGATGGTGTGAAGGTTAAGGAAGTGAATATGCTGTGTCATGAAGTACTTGAGCAGCTTTGAACATACACCTAGAAATGATTACACAACAGGCTTTGAAAGACACACACACACACACACACACACACACACACACACACACACACACACACACACACACACACACACACACACA
>JAPTYQ010000029.1:6386276-6397017 GCA_029814465.1 Ostorhinchus cyanosoma
CATCAATATGACATCAAACATGATATAAAATTGTCATATTGATGTGGATTTGACATCAGATGCCAACTGGGTAAGTAAGAGTCAAAATGACAAATAACCATCTTGTATGTTGTCATTGTTTTGTTGAATGAGAACTCATATTTTGCAGATTTATTAAATAAAAATCATGTCCTAAAATCACAGTATTTGAGACTGGAGATGTGTATGTCTTTAGACATCTTTTTGGGCATTTTAAGATGGTGTCTTTTCTGTAGCTTTTACATAAAGAAAAAACCAACAAACAAAAAAAAACAAGTTGCTTCTGTTTTCACCCGGGACCAAAATTAAACCTTAACTTAAATGGAATGAAATGATGATATGATAATTATCATTTTCTTACTCTTTTTATTTTTTTTCTATCATGATAATATTAATTGTGGTATGGCCCAGCCCTTTCCTGATTTATGCACTGAGGACAAAAGGATGTTTGCTTTTCCAGTGAAGTTAAATCCTTTCCATTTTTCTTATGAAGATATAGATGGGAATGGCTTTGGTAGCTGTGTTTGGTCATAGGTGTCACAGTCCTTGGATTCAACATGTCAATCATAAAACAGTAAGACGTTAAGACAGAGACAATCAAGTCAAAACTGACAAAACAGTGGCAAAATAGGAATGATTACATATGTACCAGAATAATACACAGCTTCAAAGACTTAAACAGTGCTTTCAGTCCACTTTTACATGTAATACATAATGGTCTAAAGAGTCTTTTTATAAAAACACATTTCATTGATTTTCAACCACGTCAGGTTTTCACTGACAGATTTTGTTGGTTCAGATGCTGTGGAGATGGTAGAGCTTTAATGAAACATTTTGACGTTATTTGGTTTAAAACACCATCCACCCATTAAAATGCGTTAGGGTGGGTGTGTGTTTCAACTGTCCTTGGTCTCTCATACATATTTAGGCCTAAGGTTAAAAATGCTGATGTGCGATTGTACCAGTCTATCCAGAAAGAAGAAAGAGCAGCTTCCATCATACACATCAAGTGATGCTGAATAGAAAACTGCAGCGCCAGGTTCCTATCATGTAGAAAATCACATGTTCTAATGACGGTTGTTTCTAAAACCATGTTCCATCTCAGACTTGAGGACATGGGAATATGAGGCATGATGCCGAGCTCTGCTGCCCCCTGCAGGAAGGTGTGGGTCATGACAGCTCATACCAACACAATGACATGGACAACACCTGTGTTCAGCTGTGCCTTCAGCACAAGCAATTTGTAAAAATCATTTCTAAAACAAAAAGCACAGTGGTGTGAGAATATCTACATTAACCTCATTCATTCTCATATCACACACAGTTAGGCCTGTCACAATGATTACATAATGTCCATGATTATTTGAAATAATGGTAATTGTTTTACTTAATGGTTATAATAATCTCCATTCACTCGTATACAAACAGTTGGTGGAGCTAAGGGAGTTTTCTAAATTGTTTACAATACCATGAACTAGCTCTGTGGTAATTTGAGTTTAACATTGTACCTTGGTCTGATTTCAGTAATGTGCTTTGCATATTTAAGTCCTATCACATCTGCCGTTCTCACTTCTTATTAACAGATCAGCACAGAAACATAATTCATGTCATACATTTCAAATTATATGCCAATAAATGCAGCCTCTTATTCATAAGGTGCATGTGTATAATTGAGCTATTTTTAGCCTTATACGACAGGGGTGCCATGAAGTTAATAGACTGGATAATAATATTGCAATTATTTATATGACAATTAATTGCGATCTCCAATTAGAGTATCAGCCCTTCAAACAGTAGTGATTTGTTTGTTCTGAACAGGCTCTGCTTCGAGCCATTGAAAGCTCTCCCTTCACATCCTCTCTAAAATAAAAACACAACGCTGGTTTAAAAGGTTGCTGTTGGCAAAAGTGCAAGTGAAACTACAATTTGGGAAGAAAATGATGCATCTCATCTTTTTGCATCTCACATGTTCTCACACATGCACGCACACACACACAGACACCCACATCCCTTTAGAAGAAGCTGGAGAGACGAGGCTTTGGTGTCCATAGTAACAGTGATTAGAGGAGGACGCAGGGACAGCCACTGCTTTTCTGCTTCCCTGTATGATGAGCTGGAAGAGGAGGACTCTCCATTTCCTGAAACCTTCTGTGGATGGAGAATACATGACAGTCTTGGTGCAACCAATGAAACATGTAGAAACTGATTATCATAGGGTCATACAATTCAGTGTTCCTCTTAACATAGTCATGCATTCAGTAAATAGATAAATAAAAAGAGAATAAAAATTCCCCAAACCACACATTTTCAAAGACAAAGTCTTCAAACCTTTCCATGACTTTTAAGGACCAATACTATAATTTCAATGGTCATTCACAACCTTTAAATACAGGCACAGATTTATCTTTACCAATTATAAGAAAATACAATAGCAGAAATGGTTAGTTCTATAATTGAGCCCATTTACATTTATACTAAAACTCTGATCATTATCTGATTTCTGGAGTTATCAGATTCTTAGTGATCATGTAAACAGTATAATCCACATATGTTTTATCAGATAATGGCAGAATTCCGATGAGAAATTGGATTAACACAACTGGATTTCTCCTAAACACTGCAATGTCCTCCTGCGTGTATACATATTTCATTCTTTTACATTTGGGCATGTGTAAATACAATTAAAATAGTAGAAAACAGAAGTTACATGAGTTTAAGACAAGTTGAAGTTTGAGGAAAGTTAAACCAGGGATTTTCTATTATCACATTTCTTAAGTGCATGTAGCTGCATCAGATCTGATTATCACAATTATCTGATTACTGATAGCTATCTGGTTTTTATGGTCATGGAAACAGACCAGTGTTGGTTAATTTCACATTCCCTTCAAGCAATAACAAAAACTAACTATGCTAATAAAGTATGTTTAAAATGACTGTAATTATACATGAAGAATTAACCAAAATTGCATTTTCCAATTTCAATAATGACAACAGAAAGCCGTCCCTGGAGGTAAACACAAACCTAAGAAAGTCCCCTGAGGTTTCCTTTTAAAATGCCTTCTCAGTGTCTTTCTCTAAATCTGACAGGTTTGGTCTCTTGTTTTGTGAATGTCATTACAAACAAAATTCAGGGATGTAAACATATTAAGGGTCAAAGAAGTGATAGAGAATAAAACCCATGAGGGGATCTATGGCCAGCTTTAAAATGTGGATTTAGAGTCTCATTTTACAGGGAGACACCCGCCTAGAAACCTACTGATCCAAAAGTAATGTAATGTCGAGCTCAACAAAGGATCTACCTGTTGCGGAAGCTGAACTCTTTTAGTGTTTCTGAGGGCATTTTATCTTGTTTTTTATCATTTTATTGAAAGTCTTTAACATTTTCATTCAATTGCTAGTTCCATGGACTGTCAGTAAAGGACAGAAACAGCTTGAACCAGATTGTTAAAGTCTGCTCAAAGATTATTGGAGTTAGCTGACACCCCTGAGCTCTCTCTGGGAGAAACGCGTGGTCCAGAGCCAGGGGAATTATAGATAAGCCTGGACACATTTTCTTCCCTGACTTTTCTCTCATGCCCTCTGGGCGGCTATGCACCCCCTTGGAAAACAAACAGATACTCCAACTCATTTATTCCCTCAGCTATCAGGCTGCTAAACGATGGGAAGTGACTGAAGCTGATTTGCTATTTATTGTGTTTTTATTCTTTCTTAGCATCTTAGTCATTTCACTGTTGAACTTATTGCCCGGTTGCTTTTCTATGGGTACTGACAGGTGAATGTGTATGTGGCTGTCAAAGGCTGCTAGGACTGTTCTGCATTTATTTGTTCCCTAACCATTTGGATGTTCAATAACTGAACTGAATTGCCCATTGGGGATTAATAAAGTAGTTTGAATCTGAATGTTATTTTTATTTCACCAAAATAAAATGAGGCTTTCTGAATTTCATTGACTATTGTAGATGGGATTGTTTTAGAATCTCAACACCAATCAGGATTCATAGGATATATCCAAACTAAACATTTAATGAAGACAATTTCTATCCACGAGTGTTGTAGCAAAGTTTCAGAAATATTCTCTAGACATTCTAATGCACCTGTAACACATTATCACATGACACAGGAGGTTGATAATGCTGAGATCACTGGAAATTACTGGATTAACAGTTTGTCTGCAATGAGAGTAGTCAGTAGTAATGTAAAACTAACACAATTTAAGACAAAATATACACAATTGACTGTCTGGTTTTCTTCTGGTCACACAACAGACTGAGACCAATCAGGAAAAAATGCCTGGGGCTTCATGTCCAAAGGGTGCGTACATCTAAAAACGTGGCATACGCCCTTTTCCACACTCACGTTCAGATGTACAAAGAATGAAATGACTGTGGAAATGTGCGGTCCTACATGGCAACTCCACAGCTGGCGTACACACATTTCTAGTGCTTTGGAACCTTTGGCAACACTTAGAGGTGATACTGGCAAATGGTTAATAATGTGAAAAAGTTAATTCCTTCGAGTGACATGCATATCAAAGATACACAGATGAACAATTAACACACTGACATGCCACCCCCCACCCCTGAACCAGACCACCAAGACAATGCCAATCAGCCCGGTAAATTTTTAACCATATAAAAGAGACAAGGACCCAAACTTCACTTGTTGCTAAATTTAATGTAGTGTTAATGTCTGTGAGAACATTTATAAGTCGGTCCAAGCCTCAATGATGCCCTTACCATGTCCTCTTGTGACTCAGGTGCGGACATGGCTGAGGACCGGCATCAGCAGCTGTTGGCAGAACGAAGCATCGGCTGACACTGGGAGGCTGGTCTAATTCCAGTGTGTGTCTGGACAGTCTAAGCACTGTCTATAAATTGCTATGCCGCTTAATATCAAAATGTTTAACATAGTTTCATGCCTGAAAACTGTGATCAATCATCACCAATCATGGTTTAGATTTTTGGCGGTGGAAGTGAACATGATTACAGATGTCCATGCATTATTTGGTGATTGCTGATTTTGGACTTTAAGCTACATTAAGGTTTTTTACATTCAGGTCCTGCTGGGACTCTTCCTCTGTCTGTTTTGGCCTTCGCTTTGTTGGTGAACAACAGTCTTCCACTTCAGGACCACCTTGACGTCATCATCTGATCGTGCAGAGAGAGGGAATCCCAGAGGGAATCCCACCTGTAGGCCTCGTTTATGCTAATTTGCATATGCAAATGTAGGCATGGAGAGGGAGAAGTCTGGTTCTCTAACATGTCCTCAATTCCTTGCTGATTGGGCTGTATAAAAGAAATGTGCTTGCATTCGGGCATACGCACAGTTTTGTTCATCTGGATTTTTTTGTGCGTACGGACTTTTCTGGATATGCACGTATGCCAGGTTTCAGTGCGAAATCCACACACATCTTTGTACATGAGGCCCCTGGTGTCTGAAAAGAGCTAATCAGGCGACAAATGTGGGCGCCTGTGCCATTGTCTTTTTTGTCCATAGTACAAATCCTGTTTTTTTTTTAAACATGCTAAAGTAGTGTGGACAATAGGCTGAAAGAATTCTGTGAAAGTTGTGTTTTAACAAGGGGCAAAATGAAGTCAGTGCAATGTATATTATGGGGTAATACAACTTATGGCCACTAGAGGGCACCCCAAAAGGCCTTGGCTGCCACAGACTTATATTTAACTTCTTTGTCTAAAAATACAAAGTCAATAGTTTTTTTTCCAGGAGTTATTCTGCACTCACTGTTTTATTTGTACCTTTTAGAAAGGGATTTGGCCACCCTTTAATTTTTTTCCTCCATTAAACAGATTTCAAATTAAATAAAGGCTGATATCTGATGTCACCTGCCAAGTCAGTTTGGAGAGTTTCTTTTTGTGTACGAAAACACTCCATTGTTCCTCTAAAAAGAACATCAAATGACTTTGTTGTACAATGCTTGATGATGTGAGTCAGTAGTTAACATTAACTACCCATGCCCTCTTGTGCTCCTAGGACTCTGCCCTGACCCCCCCATATATGGTCACATAGTGGCAGCCAAATTGCTACCAACTGGCTTAAATTGGTCACTAGGATGTCCTATTCCTCCATCCACTAACTGTATGGAGCCCATCATTTTAAACTACAGTAGAAGTATTATTAGTGTGGACGTAACCTTAGAATGCATAGGCCTCAACTATAACATTGTTAAAAGGTTGTAACAATGGGGAACAAAATACCAAATATGTTTGAATTTTAACAAAATTTGTATCACGAGTCAACATAATGACAAGAAAAATACAAAATATCAAACAGGACAACTACAGAACTAATACCTGCTCTTTTCATTAATCCTTATAACAGATGAAGTATAAGGTAAAATGACATGGAATAGACTACATTTGAAAGGGAACATACAGTAGTTTCTGTGACAAACATGACATAATGGGTCCTCTGTTAATTTCATTTCCAAAGGACTGTACCTGATGATTTGCACCAGCTCCAAGAAGGCTTCATCCACATTGTAGCGGTTCTTGGCTGAAGCTTCCATGTAGTGAATCCTATTTTCTCTGGCAAATGCCTGAGCATCCTCCCTGGAGATCTGTACACAAAGCAAATATCCCAGCTCACCTTTCTGTCACATCCTCCACTGGCATCTTATTCTCATCATGTTGTGTGGTATGTGTGTCGCAAACTGTGATAGTGCTACCAAAGGGAATGCACGTACTGAACATGCTGTCGACATATTCACTATATGCATATGTATCCTCATAAAATTTGAATTATATTCATATATAGCTCACATTTTAGTCAGAAAATGCTCTGTTCAGACAAAGAATAATACACTATTTAAATGATACAATAATGATGGTAATGATAGTAATCTACACAATAATAGTGGAATATCAGCATTCACATGGACGGTACCTAGTATGGCTTTAAACTTTCCAAGGATTTCTTTAACACAGGGGTGTCAAACTCCTATTAGTTCAGTTCCATATTCAGCCCAATATGACCTGAAAGTGGGCCGGACCAGTAAAATAATAACAGTAAACTGAGAAAAATTACATTATGAAAATGTTTACATCTACAAAGTTTCCATAAAAACATGAATAACATGAATATCCTGAAATTTCTTTAGAAAAATAAGTGCAATTTTACCATATTATGTCTCTATTATGTTTATGATTTATACAAGTGCATTACAACTTAGAGATCGCAGTGGATCTACAAAACATTTAGTAACAGACAGTATATTGTTAAAATTGTGCTTATATCTCTTAACCCATGAAGACCCAAACATCCATCACCGGCCAAAAGTATCTACTTATGTAACCTGTTTAATACCTGTTGATCCACTAATTCTATTAATGCATATAAATAATTGGTATAAAATAGAGTTTGTTATCTCTTTATGGTCATCAGATATGACTCATTTGGGTGTTCAGAAACTCTGTAGTGTACCAACCATCTTCTACAACATTGATTCACCAGTAAAACCCATGGAGTTTGATCAATGACAGTGGATAGACACACTTGGTTTATGTTCAGTTAATGATATATTTTACTGAAAAAGTCACTTTTTCCTTAGTTTTCTCTGCTTTTGATATAACTTTTTTTTTTTAATTGTACTTATTTATACTAAAACACAGAGAAAATGTTGGCATTCTCATTATTTATAGGTTGTTAGACAGTATTTTACTACTCCAATCAACTTGAGATCAAACTGGTCTGTATGTCAACCCTGAACTAAAATTATTTTTACATCCATGACTGTTAATATCTTCAGTGTAATGTTTGCATATCACAAATTCATCCCATGGGCCAGATTGTTCCCTATGGTGGGCCGATTTTGGTCTGCAAGACCGTATTTTTAACACCTGTGGTTTAACTGAGGGGAAAGTACAAAGAATCATCTCTAAAGCAGAAAATGTGGAAGCACTTTGGAACACTGCTTCTGTTCTTTTGTGACATTAATGCTTTTGTATACAATCACAGAGAAATAAGACATCAGTAGTCCACAATACTGGTCTCTTTATATTCTTCTCTCTGCAAAGAATATAATCCCATGAACACAGTATGCCCAGTAAATACCGGAATAGATTTTTTTTCTATCTCTCTCAGTGTTCACTCTTAATTTACTGTCTATCTGGAGCACATTTCACTGCCTATTAGGAACAATGAGCGATGATACTTGCCACTCTTTGCTGTTCGAGGTCAGCCTTGTTTCCAACCAGAACCATGGGGAAGTCATCCCTGTCCTTCACCCTCAGGATCTGTGTGTGGAACTTCTGGACCTCATGGTAGCTTGAGGAGGAGGAAGCAGAGTGTTGGTGAGTCAGGGGAGTAGAGCTGGGTTTATTTTTGGATGGGTCAGTTCAGTCTGATGTACTGTCGTCACATTTATTTCAAATCGACATTTGTCATAACAACAGGTTGTGTCCAGTTAAAATGAGTCTTAAATGAGCAGCTGACAGCGACAGCATCATAGCACCAAATCCAACTTCTTTAGCATCATTTAGAGCTGAGAAATATATCAAATTAATTCAAGACACCTTTGTTGTTCTATTATAATACATAATAAGTCAAACAGAAGCCCAGATAAAGGAGGAGGGTTGAAATTTGAACATTAAAAGGAGAATTGACAGGGTGTAGTTCATTTGTAATTCTAAACATGTTTAAGGTGTTTTTATACTCACTTTTTGTCTCTAACACAATATTATTCCTCGCTCCTCCATCGTTCATTACAATTGCACGCACTTTTCCAATTACGCAAATGAGGTGGAGTTGTCATTTAGTAACTTGTTGTAACTTTTAAGACAGACAACAGACACTTTCCTTACTGAGGAGTTGGAAACGCTGGAAAAAAATATATCACATATTACGTCCCATGTGTGTCAGTTCTTCACCTGCCACGGTCGTTGAGTGCAAACACCAGTAGGAATCCTTCTCCTGAGCGCATGTACTGCTCTCTCATTGCCCCAAACTCCTCTTGTCCTGCTGTATCCAAGACTGAAATATAGAAATACAGTGATGCAGAGGGATTCTCAACAGCACATTGTTAAATGACAGGAAATAGAAATAATGACATTGTTTAAACATTCATGAATTTTAAATAGTGTAAATAAAATTACTTACAGACAACCAACAAACCCTCTCTTTCTGAAACTAAATCAACTTCAACAACTCAACTGAATTGAAAACTAATCAAATCATGCAAAGTAAAAATCTTAATCCATACTAAAATAATGGTTTAAGAGGACACTGTTTAAGCATCAACCACTGATGTTCAATATTACTCCATCCCAACTTAGGGTGTTAAATTATGGAATAACTGAAGGAAAAAACATTGATTACATTTAAATAGTAGTAGGACACTACAAGGATTTTTGAAGTTTTATTTTTTTTCAACTCTGATTTATGCTTAGAATATCTGAATATTTGCAATTTTTATGTTGTTTTTGCTCCGTTTTGTTTCTTTGGGCAAAAATGTTCTGGTCGTCTGACTGACATTGATCGGATGGACACTGGTGGTGGATAGTTGAGATTTTAAGTCTAATAAATAAAGGAGAAAAATAAAGAATGAAAGATAGGACAGGACATTAACTAGGGTACTTTTTAATTTGTGAACATAGATTATCTTATCTAAATAATTCACTTGCACTTAGTGTATGAGATTATAATAATCTTAGATTTGGCCTCTATCTGGCCTGTATACATTTTCTTTTTTTAATTTTTCAACTTTTTGAAATAAATTACATTTACATAAACAAGTGAAAAAGTAAGCAGAGCTTACAACACTTTGCCCTTCCAGGTCACTGATAACCTGCCTACCCAGGGATTCATTCTGAGTTTGGACTTACAATCTTTTCAAAAATTTGTAAAAAAAACAACAAAAAAAACCCAATAATTATTCAGCAATCAAACTGTCCACTGCACTTCTCCTAGTGGTAAAGAACATGTGTAGAAAATGTGAAAAGAATCAAGTGAATAGTGTCAGAGAACTGGGATGGACAAAAATCTCAGATGGACAGACTTCCTGGTATATCTACCTCCACCTGCCCAGATGAGGGTATAGAAAAGAATGTTTTGCATAAACAACTTCGTAAAAACTTTTTAATTGGGTTTTTTTTTTTTCATCTGAATGAATTAAAATCAAGTGAATTAAAAAATGTTAGCTGTGTAGTGGGACCACAATTTATCTTGTATTGTCAGAAACAGTAACAATCTGAAAAATTGTACTTAAGGTCATATGTCTGTGCTGTAAGATCACAGTCACTCTTGTAGCTAACCAAATTATTTTTTCTTGTAAACTGCTTTAGTTGTCAAAGCAGCAGTCATGGTCGCAATCATATTATGACACTTTAAACTTAAAATGGTACATTTATGGGAGTAGATGTGGAATCTTTTTATGTAGTTGATGAAAATGGTGTAAAAATTGCAACACCTAAATGATATTGAAGACATTAAAAACCTAGATGTCAAGAAACTAACACTTAATACTCATTTACCTTTTCCCTACTTCTTGAATCTTTACAAACTTTCGTTTGAGAGCGCAAGACATTTGTCCTGGGCTATTATATATTATAAATAAGTAATGTGACGGTGATGATTTGTATGAAATGTATGGTGTGGTGGAAAGGGTTTTACCATGGCTCTGCGCCAAAAAGCAAAGCCTCTATCTATCTATCTATCTATCTATCTATCTATCTATCTATCTATCTATCTATCTATCTATCTATCTATC
>JAPTYQ010000029.1:6440112-6460345 GCA_029814465.1 Ostorhinchus cyanosoma
CTCCGGTACAAGCTTTTCTCGGGTAGATCGAGCAATAGAATAGCATGTTGAAAATGACCGAAGTTCCCCTTTAATCTTGGTTTTATATTGACACTTCTTTAAGGACATTTAGCAACAAGTAGGTCACATTTATGTACCAGGTATAAAGTATAATTTGGCCAGTATATTATCAGTTTTATGAGTTAAAATGATGACCACAAACAGCAGGGGGTCAAAGCTGGGACAGTGTGCAGATGAGGCTGTACCTTGGTCATGTCCTGAGGATCAGGGACGACAAACATCCCTGGTGGCGGCTCCTTGTAGATGGACATGATATCCCTGCAGAGACAGACATACAGGGACAAAGATAAGAAGCTGTATTCACCAAATTCCAAAAATCCTCTAACAGGGCTCCTGATAGGGCTGGACAATATGACCTCAAATCAATATCACGATAAATTGGGCAGTTTTACAATAAATGGGGGGGGGGGGGTAAAATGCTCAGTTTCCTTCTTACTTATAAAACTATAGGGTAACGGGGCAGTGAAGTCCACGTCGCCCCCCTCCCACAGAAGTGAAACTGAAACTTTAGGGTCATTTATCTTTACCCTACCTCCTGAACCCTTGCAAACTTTCATTTAAGGGGGCAGGACGTTTGTCCTGGCCAACTCATATATATATATATATATATATATATATACACACACACACACACACAGGGCTCTACAGTGCACCCATTTCTGTCCAATTAGCAAGCAAACATTTTGGCGTGAGACCCAAGAAAACAGACCAGTCACACGTGTGCAAGTGTTTCTTGCGCTCAAAATAAGGAGAGCATGCGCACAAACGGAAAAGGATGAATTTAACGTTCTAAAATGTATCAAACCGGCTCCGTCCCATGAGCTCCAGGGGAAGACGGGGCATGTCAATCTCACTCTGGACGGTTCTGTCGCAGGAGGGACATGGAGGAAGTGTGTGGAAAATCCCTCCACTGGAGGTCCTCCAGCCTCAAACTGGAACTCCAGTGCAGAGGAACTGTACACCCGGAGCCTCTGCGAGGAGAGTCGCGGAAGTCGATTGTTCTAAGAATATTAACTTGGATCCACACCAAGTGTGGAGTCAGACGAACAAGAAAGAGACAATGACGGACCACTACCGCTACCCCACCTCCGCTCCAACCAGCAATCACAGAGCCCTGAGTTGTGTTAAAAATTTAGAGGTATAAGTTGAAGATAAGGAGTGATGTAGGAAGAGCCTTAGAGTAATTCTGAACAAGGAAGAGACTAACAACAATTATCCAAGTCGCGAAGTGACGTCAACCCTATTTGACACATTCTTTTCAGAGGCATAACTGGTTGATCAAAATATAAAAAAACCATGGGTGTGATTAGCAAAGGACAAAAAAAGCAGGAAAACATACATTGTACCAACTAGGGGTGCAACAGTACAAGTAGCCCACAATACTGTCTGTACCACATTTCTGGACAATGGTTTAGGGCTTTTTTCCCCTCCAAAATTGTACTCTTATTTTGCTCATCAACAAAACCTGAATTTCACAGTAGGAACAAATTCTATCACTGTACTGAATAAAATAACATTTTATGTAATGAACAATATAACACTTTGTTATTGCTTGACTACTTGTATACAGTAGTATAAAAACAGGCACATGCACACATAGGGCCCTAGGAGTGCTTCAGTCACTGCCCTTTTTGCCTCATTGAAAAAAGTGACCTTTTTATTTATTTTAAATAAATAAATTCCTGTTCTGCATAGGGAGGTAAGAGAAAACGGTGGTAGAAAACCACCATGGTTATCTACCGTACACATTTCCTTGTAATAAAGTGTCATGTTATTATATGAGTGTTGAGTTTAAAGCCTCTTTTCAGTCTCTTGTCTCACCAACACCCCCCCCCCCCCAAAATCACTGCTATGGAGACACAGCAGTGACTGGACATTTAACTTCCGGGAGCGGCAGCCTGGACAGGCACACACACTCAGTGGCCTGTAAAACAATAAAGTGCCAATGCAATATCAATTGCAAAACCAAAAACCCGTGGACCATTAGGGCATATTGTCCTTTGCAGGGTGGACTGAACGGTCCAGTATCTTCCCCGAGTACTGCTACATCCCTACCACATGTCCAAAATTCTTAGAACATGTCAGATAGCCTTCTGCAACGATTGCAGGCTCTTTGGGGAGCAATGCTTTCATCATGACAAATGAATGGACTACTTGTGGCAACCTAAGAACACATGAATCAGAGGCACCGGTGAGCAGTTATTATATTTTCTAGTGCACCACAGAATTTAGTATCAAATACATGATATACTATTTCTAACATTTCTTTCCAATATCAGATAACAGCAGTAATCTGACTGATAAATCAGATTAACACACTTTGATTTCTCCCCAATAATCCAATGTCTTCATGCATGTATACCTATTAATCTGATTTATTTAGTTCTCTGACATCTGTGCATGTGTAAAAACAGTTTTAATTCTGTTTTTTTAATAGAAGGGGCTAGGGGGTGATCTGGCGAAGCTTGTCAGTGAAAATCAGGTTTCTAAACATAGATGTTAGTGTACTGACAAACAATATACAAATAAATAACAGTAAATTATACATAACACATATCATAATGAATAAATAGGATCAGTAGGTGGTGGCGGCGCAGCAGAAAGTGGTAGATTGAGATACAAGATGGAGAAACAAATGAAACCGGAAAAGTTGAGGCAGCTCACACTCCAACAGAGTATGTGTCACTACAGTTCCAAGAAAAAGAGTGTTGAATCAGTGAAAAAGAGACAAAGACACCGATCAAAGGACGGAGCCTCGTAGAAAATCAGACATCAAAGGGGGCTGAGTGCTATATATGCATATACTCGAAAAGCAAACCAATAATGGACTAAAACCAGGATTTTTTAATTTTCGCATTTCTGAAGTACAGTTAAATGCATCATATCTGATTATCAGAGTGATATAATTACTCCCAGTTATTGACTTTTTATGTTCACATGAAAGGGCAAATTGTTAGAAGAGTCTTGCCTGAACAAATGAGAAAAAGAACTAGACAGTGGTGGTGATTGTCACCACACAACATGGATGCAGGCATTTGTGTAAAAGGAGCGCCAACAAAGTCATGAATGCAAAAATGAATATACTTTTCAGAATGTCAACATTTCTATAATTCCTTAATTTTTTAATTGATTAAATGAAATGTTCTTAACATTGTGAGATGGCAGATTTTGGATTTTAATGAGCTGTAGTTGTCAAAATGAAAACAAAAAAGGTTTTAAATATTTCAGTTAGTATGCAATGACAAAAATACATTAAAGTTTCACTGTTTGAATTTAATGATGGAAAAACTAATCTTTCTACAATATTCTAACTTTCTGATATGCACGCACACACACTTTCACATGTATTGAAATTAAGACGAAGGTTGAAAGATGAGATCGTCTGTGTCAATGCTCCTCACTAACTTGACTTCCACATTTCTAATTTTGTACATTTAAACATGCACCATCTCGATGCCACATCTACAACACATCAAGAACACTGTTAACATATGCACATGCCGTTGCGTGTTTATACAATATGAACAATTCATATTCTGAATGTCTTATCACGATACATTTTAGTAGTACTTGCTTTATTTCTTTGTTACCTTGTTTATATCATTTACATTTTTTGTCTGTGGAACAGAGTTGGCCTTTTGTATATTTTCAATATTTTTGTAGTTCTATTTATCATCAGTATTTTTTCATTATAATTTTGTGTGATAGTTTATTTATACAGTCTCTCTTTTTGCACTTTAAGAATCCGCTGCTAAACAGAACAGATTAAGTTTTCATTCTTCCTGTAACAGTGACAATGATTTACTCTTATCCTAATCATTTTTGTGTGAGTAACGTGTTTCTGTGGTGAATATAACGATAAAATTCTTTTCAGCGTTTTAATTTGGTGAAATAAGATGATGGCTCTAATCGTCTTCTCCAACATTCCAACAGGAGGTTGGTCTATTTTCTAGACTGACATTACGTTGAAGTTTTGTATGATTTCTCTTCATTACCCCAGTCTCTAATGGTCGCCAGTGACAGGACAAACTTTATGGAAAGCTTTCACTTTCGATATTTCGTTACTTCTCTCAGAACTTAGGCTTTGGCTTACTGGGAAACCTGTTGATTTTATCATGTTACCTCTTTATCCTCAGGATACACTGCTGAGAAGCCTTTTCGTTGTCCCAGTCCGTACTGAGGGTCGGGTCCCAGGAAGTTGCATGGATTTGTGAGAGAAGGCCGGCTCCTGCCACCCCGGCGACTCCGAGCCCGACACCCGTGAGAGGCGATGACGCATGCACGGTCGGAGATACGGCCACTACCGGGGGCGAGGAGCCCGGGGTGAAAGTGCTCCCAAACCCTACCGGAGTGGCAGTGACAGCGGACATCGGGCCCACCAACGCCGTTAGGCCACTCTGAGCGGCCGCGGCGAGGGGCGGAGAGGTCGGGTTCGAGCTCGGGTGAGCACCACTGGCTGCCGAGTGTCCCACCGGCAAAGAGTTGGCTAGAGGGGGCAGCAAAGCGGCTCCGCTGCCCTGTCCGGTAACGCCTAAGCCAAGGGCACCGCCGCTGGACTCCTCTCCAAAGCTGTCCGCCATAGCTCACAAGCTAGCAAGCTAGAGTTAAAACGCTGGTGTTCACTAGTGTAATGCTATGCTAGCTATTAGCTGCATTGACAACTGAGTACGAAGTTCCCTTTGGTTGTTGTGTTGTCCAACGGACTCACTGGGAAGGTGAACGGAGCACAGAAGAGCACCGAGGCGAGGCCACAAAACACGGCATTCCTTCCCACGACATGGTGGCTATGTATCGTTAGCCTCACTATGTTTTTCAAAGGCCTCCAAAAAAGTATCAAGCGGTCAGTGAAATTGTCCGATCCTCGGCTACGGTCTACGAAGAAACGAAGTGTACAGTCGTAACCAGTTGAAAATAAAATGGTGTCACAATATTTCAGCTTAGTTCCGACCACATCCTCACTGTTCCATCAACAGAACGCAACTTCAGGATCTGATTTCTAAGCCCTCGAGTTTCATGATATGCTGTACGACGGCGCTTCCGGTGGAGCCTTCCAAAATAAAACACAAAGTGAAGAAGTGACCGGAAATTCCATGATCTCCTTGGCAAAATATTGTACATGCAAGAAATACAGCTTTAAATATTTTATCAATAATCCTTAATAGGCAAACATATCTGAATTCTAGGAAATAAGTTGCTATTTTGTAATGTACTTAGGTAAAAATTATGACGGGTCATAATTTGAAAGGTCCCATTGTGGGATGGAGCATCCGGTGGATTTTTTCAAAATAAAACTGAAGTGACCACTTCAACGGAAGTAACACTACTTTGATATATTTTTTTAATATCCAAATTGTTAAAAGTCAGGTGGCCTCTGTGTGTGTGCGTGTGTGTGTGTCCGGGGATTGACACAAAATCCAGAAAGAGCTGCAGTTTATCATACTTGTGTATTTTTGGTCATCGAACAGACTAGGCAAGTTGATAGGACCATATTTTGGGAGATATTAGTAATTTTGGAATAGAATTGTCTTACAATCACATTGCTATTTTCTAATGCATTTAGGTAAAAATTGTCTTTTTTTTCTCCACAAAATTACATTTGTTACATTCTGGAACTTTGAAATACGCAGTCCACTTAGGGAAACAAATATTAAAAAAAAAAAAAAAAGCTATGTTCAAACGTACCATTAAAAGGCACTGGTTTATTACTCAAAACAAATTAGTATGGAGGACATCAAAAAAACTAAAATGATTTGTCCCAGATCTAATTACAACTGCAGTCTTTACTGAACGTTAACACTTGTACATTTTAATTGGGTGTTTTACTTTACCGTTTTTAATGTCTTTGTTAGTGTTTATAATTGCTTTCTGTATAATTCTGGGAACTTTACAGAGTATAAAAACATTTAATTGCACTGTACAGTTGTATTTTTGCAGTGACAAAGCTCATTCTATTAAGATTGCACTTTATCGCCTGTGTACTTTAGCAAGAGGTTTGAAATTGTTGTACACAATGAAACTGATCCATTTTATGTAATTCTTAAAAGCCTAATATTTTGTAACAGTAGACCTGTGGCCTCATGTACGAAGGGTGCGTACGCCCCTTTCCACGCTCACGTTCAGACGTACAAATGACTGGATATGTGCGCTCCTCCACGCCAACTCCACAGCGGGCGTAGGCACATTTCTAGCGCTTTTGGAAAATATGGCGACACTTAGAGGTGATACTAGGAAACTGTTAATAATGTGAAAAACTTAATTCCTTCGAGTGATGTGCACATCAGAGATACAGAAACCAATAATTAACACACCGACACGCAATCCTACAAACCTCCCACCCCCGAACCAGACCACCCAGACACTGGACCCATCAGTGCCAATCAGTCCGGTACATTTCAACCACATACAGACACAAGGACACAAACGTCACTTGTTGATAAATGTAATAATGTTAATGTCTGTCAGAACATTTATAAGTCGGTCCAGGCCTCACTGGTACAGACTGTCCTTATGTCCTCCTGTGACTCGGGTGCGAACTCGGCCTGGACGAACATCAACTGTTGGCGAATCGGACCAAAGCATCAGCTGACACCAGGAGGGTCAAATCCCACGGTGTGGGTTCAGTCCCACGGGACCTTCTAAAACGCTTGATGTCAAAACTTTATCACAGTTTCATGTCCGAAAACTGCGATCAGTCATCAACCTATCTGATCGTTTAGATTTTTGGAAGTGAAAGACTGATTTCGAGCTACATTAAGGTTTTTGTTTTGTTTTTTTTACATTAACTCCCGCTGGGACTTTTCCTCCGCCCGTTTTACCTCCACTTTGTTGGTGGACAACAGCCTTCCGGATCACATTCACCTTTGACGTCATCATCTGACCATGCAGAGGGGAATCCCACCTGCAGGCCGTTTTCATACTAATTTGCATATGTAAATGTTGGCGTGGAGAGGGAGGAGTCTGGTACTCCAACAAATCCTGTCAATTCCACGCGGATTGTGATGTACAAAGGAAATATGCTTGGATTCGGGCGTATGCAGTTTAATGCATCTGGATTTTTTTATGCGTACGGACTTTTCAGGATATAAACGTACGCCATGAAATCCACGCAAGTCTTTGTGCATGAGGCAACAGGCCTAACAGCACCAGAAAACCATGATATCCATTTTTGTCATTTTAGTGAAACAACCTAATGCCAGGAGCTGCCTTTGTGCAACTCATGTTTTTGTTTTAAGGAACCAATGAAATGCTAATAAAAGGTCATATTTTTGGCAGTGGTGTTAGAATACTGCAACAGACAGGAACTAGTGGCTGAAAAGCTTACCAGTTGAGTAACTAACACGTTTAAGTCAACAAGCAAAACACTACATATATTAAATAAGGACTTCATAGTCAAATGCATAGTTTGAATAAAACGCTGCAGACTCTAGTTATTCCAACCATTTATTCTGGACAGATTTCAACCGAAGTGAGATTTTACACAAACTTCAGAAAACAAAAACAAGTGTAGGAACATAAAAATGTAGGATTAGAGGTTTGTCAAACTCTGATGTAAATATTTCTGTTATTTTTCCTGTTGATTGGAATGGCCCATTAGCTTGTACACAGTTCCCATTTTGGAAACCCCTCCGGATGGAAGGAAGGGAAAGAAAGGAAAGGAGGTGTAGGTGTGCTTCCAGGATTTACATGGCGAACAGGATGAGGAACGCCACCATCAGACAAAACAGACCCATGGCCTCAGACAGAGCAAATCCCAGGATGGCGTAGGAGAAGAGCTGCTGCTTCAGGGAGGGGTTTCTGTGGACACAAGCACAATGGGTCACATATGAACACAAGTACTCATGTTTTAATGTCCTTCATGACAGTAATACACATGCATCCACAGTTCTTTCCCAATTTGTACACCAAAGATGTAAAGGGTGGCTTTGAGCAAACAGGAGCAAAGACAGAGGGCATTTATAAGACTATTTCAGTGGTTATGTTCCAGAGCACAGATAAGCCACTGGCCAAAGTTTACACTTCCTGTGCATTATGAGTCACGTAGAGCTGCAACAAGTAGTCAAAATAAATAAATAGGTTAATGACAAGTGGCTAGTGATGTCATGTACTTTTGTTTAGGGACAAATATTCATTTTTATCACAACTCTTGAATATTTGTTTGACAAACTGTTAGGTACTGTAATTATGTACAAAATACACTTGTGTAAGGGAAATTGCAGCCAAAGCATCAAGCATTCATGACTCATTACACAGAACTCAGAAGTGTGCCACACTAGACAGTGTTGCAAGAGCAGAATACACCGATTTCTCATTTTTCTGCCAGTATTTGTTGCTGTTATAGGCTGACATACAAACATACTGCATGAGGGTTTCCAGAAATATTCTCAACACAGCCAAAAAGGAAAACGGAAAGTACAGGCAGTGTATGTACAATCCTAAATTTTCTAGGTAAATGAAATTAACAGTTTAAATGAAACATGTAGCATAGTTGCAGATCTGCCCAGATTTTTGCTTCTACAACATTCTGTCTCCTTTTAATGAATTATGGCCAATGAGCTGAATAGTGTTCATGAAAAGTGTGTTTAAACTTAACACTGGCATCATGCAATTAGGATGCAACACATAAGCTTGATGGTACATTACACTCTCGCCAGTAGGCTTACAAATGATGAATAAGAAACGCTGTCAGTTCTGTTCCAGCTGTGCTCCACCTCTTTTTCACTACAGGCACTGAAGAGACTTTTGCAAGAGATATTCCTGTGTATCCTCACAACACAAGACAAATGCATTTTAAGATTTGGGAAGTCTCTGTTGATGTCACATAGAAATTTTACTTTGTAAAACCGAATATTACTAGCCTGATTTTTAGCCTACTGTCTCTAAGATCATGCACTCCAAACTTATGTTAAAAGGCTACGATAAGGCCATCATGGTGGCTCAGACCACATCATCTTGCTGGCTTCCGCTTACTGTCCAGTCAAGTAGCAGGAACACTGTAATGAACACCATCTCTGTTGGGCCTGAGGGTGCTGTGTCCATGCTCCAGAACTGTTTTGAGACCACAGACTAGCAGTGATTCAGGGACAACACATTAATTGGTGAGTAGTGTGGAAACATCTGTCCTACTACATAAGGAAATGTAATTTAAAGCCATCACCACCCGACCCAACCAGGAACCCTGAATAAATGCAGAGGTGCCTTCTCTGCTGAAAACCTGAGATGCAGCGGCACTCAGTAGATAGAAGGAGCTTGTTGCTGGGCATAAAAAGAGCCAAGTCCACATATGATCTTAAGATCAGGGGACATTTTAACTCTAATGACCCACAGAGCATGTGGAAGGGTATCAACCGCATCACAGACTAAAGGAAGAGTGATGCATAGTGCCCTGACATCCTGAATGTTTTCTATGTTCGCTTTGAGGCATCCAACATCACCATCACCCCCTCCCACCTCAGCCCTCCCCTGAGGAGCCTCCAATCTTTAGTATCACTACAGCAGAGTTGAGGAGAATGTTGCAGCGGGCCAATCCCTGCAAGGCTTTAAGGGCCTGATGTGATTCCAAGCACAGTTCTGAAGGACTGTGCACCAGGGGCCTCATGTACGAAGGGTGTGTACGCCCAAAAATGTAGCGTACGCCCTTTTCCACGCTGATGTTCAGATACACAAAGAGTGAAATGACCGTGGAAATGTGTGGTCCTCCACGCCAACTCCACAGCTGGCGTACACATGTTTCTAGTGCTTTGGAACCTTTGACTGAGGTGATACTGGGAAACTTAATGTGAAAAAGTCAAGTCCTCCGAGTGATGTGCACATCAGAGATACACAAACAAAGAATTAAACACACCTTCCTACAAACCCCCCCACCCCCGAACCAGACCACCCACACACTGGACCAATCAACCCAGTACATTTCAACCACATACAGACACAAGGACACAAACGTCACTTGTTGATAGATGTATTTAATGTCTGAACATTTATAAGTCAGTCCAGGCTCATTGATGCAGACTGTCCTTATCATGTCCTCCTGTGACTCTGGTGAGGACTCGGCCATGGACGGACATCAGCTGTTGGTAAACCGAACCAAAGCATCAGCTGACACCGGAAGGGTCCGATCCCACAGGACCTTCTAAAACACTTGATGTCAAAACGTTTATCACAGTTTTATGCCCGAAAACTGCAATCAGTCATCACCAATCTCATCGTTTTGATTTTTGGAATTGAAAGACCGATTTCGGACTTTAAATTACATTGTTTTTTTACATTAATATCCTGCTGGGACTCTTCCTCCACCTGTTTTCCGTCCACTTTGTCGGTGAACAACAGCGTTCCACTTCACATTCACCTTTACGTCATCATCTGATCGTGCACAGGGGAATCCCAGAGGGAATCCCACCTGCAGGTGCTAATACTTAATACTAATTTGCATATGCAAATGTAGGCATGGAGAGGGAGGAGTCCGGTACTCCAACAAATTAGGTCAATTTCACGCCGATTGTGATGTACAAAGGAAATGTGCTTGGATTCAGGCGTACGCACAGTTTAATACATCTGGATTTTTTATGTGCATTCAGACTTTTTCGGATATAAACGTGCATCAGGTTTTAGTACGAAATCCACGCATGTCTTTGTACATGAGGCCCCAGCTGTCTGAGGTCCTGACTGACATATTCAAAACCTTGCAGTCCCAGGCTGAAGTCCCATCATGCCTCAAGTCCCCTACAATCATCCCTGTACCAAAGACCTCTGCAGCATCATTCTCAATGGTTACCAACTCATTGCATTCACCGGCCACCATTAAGTGCTTTGAGAGGCACATGAGGCAGACCATCAATGTAGCTGAGGACTTTCACCAGTATGCTTTCCAGGTGTAACCAGTCTACAGCTGATGCCATCTCTGTTGTGACCCACCAGGCCCTTTGTCACCTGGCGAATAAGGACTCAGAGCGTCAGGTAGGACCTACCTGAAGCTGCTGTTTCCAAACTTCAGTTCTGCACTCAACACCATCGTCCTGCAGAAACTGGTGTCCAAGTTAGCAACACTAGGAGCTTTCTCATCTATGCAACTGGGTCCTGAAATTTTTGGTCTGAAGGCCACAGTGTCAGGATCAAAAGCACATTCTCTATCATCACCCTGAACACAAGCTCCCCCCCACAATTGTGTTCACTGTTGTACACAGTGAGGACTCATGACTGCAGAGCTCACCACAAGAGCAATCTCGTGGTGAAGTTTGCAGATGATCCCTAACATCCAGAAGACCAAGGAGATGGTTGTGGACTTCCACAGGTCTGGTACCACCACCACCTCTCCATAAGTATTGAGCAGCTGCGGAACAAGTCCCCACTGTCAGGTCTCTTGGGGTACACCCTCACCTGGCACACCACAGCTGTAGTAAAGAAGGCCCACCAGTGCCTCCATTTCCTGAGGAGGGTGAAGAGGGCAGGACTTGATGCTGACCTCCGGAGGACCTTCTACAGCTGTGTGGTGGACAACATAGTGACCTCCTGCCTCACTGTGTGGTAAGATGAATGCACTGTGGCAGAGAAGGAGGGGCTGTAGAGGGTGGTAAAGTCTGCACAGAGGACAAGTGGATACAGCTTACCACCCATGGGGGACATCTAGACCACCCATGGGGGACATCTAGACCACGAGATGCAGGGAGAGAGCCATCTGCATCCTCCATGACCCCACACACAAACTGTTGTCTCCCCTGACCTCTGGAAGGAGGCTGCGCTGCATTTGGGCAAAAACAACCAGACTGAAAAACAGCTTCTACCTGGATGCTGTCAGACTGCTGAACTGCTCCACCCCCCATATACCATCCCCCCATGTACTGTCCACCTTGCAACTCAAAAAAATAAGTTTATGATGCTGCTAATCTGTCACTCTTGCCACTGTATCGTGCTCAAGTTGTTGCTGCTGCTGCACATGCATACACCACCATCTTAAGTTGTTGCTACTAATTCATATTGTGCAACATTGTACGGATTCAGAGGTTTTTATATTAAATTACTATTAACACTTCAGTTTATATCTTTGCTGATAGTTAATTTGTCTTAAGTTTTGCTAGTTTGATATAATTAGGGCTGGGGGGGTATCCATTTGATCAGTTAATAGTGGATGAGATCGATTTTGCAGAGCAGGACTGCGAGTATCTGACTCTGGTACCGCTGTCTCGACTCAGTCCCGCAAGTCCCAGGTGAAGACTGGGAGTGACGATCTTGCTCACTACGGTTGTGGTGCGGGAGGTACGCGGACGAAGTTTGGGGAAAATCCCTCTGCGGGAGGTACTCCCGACCTCAAACTCGAACCTCAGTGTAAAGGAATTGGCTGCCAAGAGAAGAGTCACAGATGCCAATCATTCTAGGAATATTAACTTGGATCCACACAGAGTGTGGAGTCAGGAACAGTATAGCGACTATGACAGACTGGTACCCCAACCCCCTACGACCAACAATTACAGAGCGCTATCCCCTACTCCTCCAGTGAGTAGAAGCCACCAGCTATAAAACAGAATAAAGATGATGCAGAAGTCCATTCAGAGCCACTGTACAAACCTGGTAATATTTCCGTCCTGTTTATTATTTCAGAGCAGATTCATCTATTTAATCGCTGAAATGTAATTTATTTCCTTTCTAATATCAATATTGATTTGTTAAATGGCTGCAGTAGTCAAATAATCAGGTTACAGTTCAAAATTGTACTTTGGTATCACTAAACGAATCTGAATCATTCCATACTGAATCGAATTGTGATAATCGATTCAGAACCTTATGAATCAAAATCAAATCATTTATGGAAATTTGCCACGATACCTAGACCTAGATAAAACAACCCTCAAATTTAATCTGAGCTGTCATAAACATCTACATAATCAGTAAATTGAATATAGGAAAATATCCATATCCAATATTCATTGAAAAATGCAAGGTACAGAGGATAAAATTATAATAAATGGTGATAAATCACTTAAAGTTCAATAGAGAAAAGTTCATTTAGCAGCTCCCACAAAAGTAGCACTGTGTATTTATGCGTCAATAACCAGAATTGATGCCATATCAGTTGGTCCAGATTCTTGTAATGTAAATCTGAATTTCTTAGCCATTATGCATCAAGCTTTGCTTTTAATTTAAGGCTCTAGTATTCAACTCAGCTGTCTACAGTCTCTCCAATTCCACTTGCAGAGATGAAAATCTAAGCGGTTTTAACATCACAAAAGTGATCACTGAATATTTTATGCCTCCAACAGCTCATAAACATTTGTTTAATCTTTTCTGAATGGGCAGTGAAGGGGGAACCCTCTGGTCATGTATGCTGCAGATTCACAGCATCACTCTAATTCTTCTATGATCTAAACCAGTAAAACCTGTTACCTGGCATAACCGATAATGAGGCTGCCAAATACTGTTCCGATTCCAGCTCCTGAGCCGGCCACACCCACTGTGGCAGCACCAGCACCGATGAACTTGGCGGCAGTGTCGATGTCCCTGGAGACAGCGCTGGTCTGGAAGGAGCGGGTCAGAACTGCAGACTGGGTGAGTGGCAACAGGGCCTGAGGGAAACAAAACAATGAGGAACCCAAGTAGATATACAGCACTGTAGCCACACTGACAGGATAAAACCAAATGTTGTACAGAGAAATCCAAATGATTTACAGATGATCAATTTTATTTAAAGCTCAAGTTTTAAACCTGTAGTAGCTGTATTAATGGTTCCGTTTGTATGCTAGGTGTCACCAAAATGTAGAGTAATGCAACGTTTACATAAAACTACAACCTAATGAACATTTAGGTTCATGGGCCAAAACAGGTCTACTAAATGTTCTAAACTGGCTTGTGGGAAGAATTTTTAACAATATTATTCCTGCTACTAAATGTTTTGTACCTTTGTAGATCCACAATCCACATGTATGATTGTTAAATTTAGGCATAATAGTCTTAAAATTTCTTACATTTTTCTTGTTGTTCAGGTTATTCAGTTTTTGTGAAATACATCTTTAAATGAAAACATTTTTATGATTGAATTTCACTTTTAGCACGAAAACAAAAACTATGGAGTAATTTCTTAAGCTATGCTATTTTACTGGTCTGGCCCATTTGAGCTCAAATTACACCTTATGACACCACTGATTTAGCACATTCCTATGCACACCACACCAAATTCACAGGTGGTAAACAGCACAGTCTATTCAATATTCCAAACTGAACCTTACCCGATTAAGATGTGGGTATACTGACAAATCCCATTTTACTGGCCATAATGCTCCTTTTTGCAAATCTAATGATGAGGTGCACTTCATATACATACCATCAACTTTTGACAAGTCTCAGAAAGTGCACATTACATGCATTTAGGGGTTTTTAATATAGGCTGCATCGTGTTGGCTACATTACACAGATGTAGTGAACACGTAGGGCATTTTCTTACTGTGTTTAACTCACAAATGACAGTGAAGAATTTGGACTCAGTCCACACTATCCATTGTATGATTAGATAAATACATTTTCACACTAATGGAATATCTGGAAAGACCATGCCAATGGCAGATCAATAACAAGACTTTAAAAAATAGAAGTTTCCATTCCCACTTTAGTGCAATTATTTTTACATCAACCACATTGAGTGCTAAACTTTCTGCCAATTTGAAGAACTTTTGCCATTTCTAAAAATGTTTTCAAAGTACAATACTCAGATATCTGACTGTTTACTTTGACATAATATTTTCTGGTTCTTGCCCTTTCTCTAAAGTGAATTTTAATAAGCATTTACTTTGATAGTGAAAAGTCATCTGCCGCTATAATTCCCATTTACGTGCATCACACCAATTAAACAAGTTTTTGTTTTTTGCAAGGTTTTAAATGGTGGCAAATGCATGCAAAAGAATGACAGACTGCATAAACGCCTTGAAAAGCTGAGTTTTAATATTTGTCAAATAACCATAAACCTGGTAATACCCTCTGCCATGTTTACATTAGATGTGTTCCTCTAATCAGAAATAATTGACTTTTCTTTGGTGTATGCATCTTTACCATTAGGGATCTTTATGCCCTTGCACAGCTGGATGTAGAGGTTGGAAATTGAGGTGCACATTCTGAATTAAGAATATACGAATGAATATGCCACTTGCATGACAGTATCACTCAGAATAGTGAAATGTTGTGTGCTTGTAAATGCATTGAGCAGTTCAATCACTGTTGTGTATGACCTCAACAGATTAACTGTCTTTTTTTCCTTAAATCTTAACACTGGCCTTTAAAAAAAAACAAAAAAAAACTTGCTGAACTCCAAGTAATTGAGCTTTGGTCAGAACACCAAACAACAAATTCAGAATTATTGTGCACATTCTGACATTCCAATGTAATTTTGCATAAAGTGACACCATGTTAGATATGTGTTGATGCAGATTCTGGTCCTACCAGATGTGTTGTTTTAATGGATTTTACAGCTCTTACACTCACCTGCTGCTCCACTGTGGCCTCAGGTCTGTTGAAGAGGGAGACGGAGACTGGCCGGGCGAGGACTCTGGACCCCCCACGCAGCTGTGGACACAGTGTCAAACAACAATTCTATCAATTATATGTAGAAAGTACCAAAGAGGTAAAGACCCTGATGCAAAACATCTCAAATGGAAGTCCTAAAAGTGAGTTTGAATATAAATAAAGGTCAATACTTGGGCTTTGAAGCATTTTAAAAAGATGAAACAATCAGCTCAAAGCAATTAAAATTATTCGAATGCAATTTTCCTTCCTGTCGCTACTACTAAACATTGGTTCCACTGTTGCGTTTGAACCCGGTGCTTATTGCAACGCACAGAATCAACACAAACATGGTGTGAACCTCAGAAGAAACTAGACAAAAACAAAATGTCTATGGTCATTGAAACTGTCACTTCTTTAAACTTTCACACAAACATTAAAAATATTTGTCTTTTCTTCAGTTGTATGTTAGTCCCATCTTAAAGCAGTGCATGACTGACTGCTTGTGATGGAGTCAACTTCAAAGTTGTTTAATGTGAGGGGAGTGATTCAGGTGTGTAATCACAGAACTCGGGTTTTACAGATTTGATGAAAAATTGGTGATGAACATCTTTAAGCCGCTTTAGGTTAGTAAGTTGGATACCAATGTGTTAAAGACTGCAGTGCATGTATTGTCTAGACATCATTTGACTTGTTTGTTATTTAGATCTAATAGATCTTTTATACTGTTGTCATTTCTATAGATATTTTTAATAAATCCTTTTACTTTTCTACTTTTTGTAATTGTCATTTCAGCTGGTTCTGGAGGGACAAGTTGTTATTTTCAGAAATTACTCATTTTGCTTATTCAAAATAAAATGTAAACAAGAATCGAAGACAATTGATAACTGCAGCTCTAATTTTTAACAATGAATTAACAGGTCTTATCAAGGGCATAATTTCCAACTTCTTTTTTGTTCTCTGTCTTACAAACATGTCTGCACAGACAAAATCACTAACGTGAATGGAGGTGTCAGAGTGGAGATTTGTAATCAAACGCCAATTTTTACATTCCAAATAACTTGCTTTTAAAGTTAGTTTGACTCAATACAGTTCTCAGACTGATTTATTGCCTGCAATGCCAAACAAAATCTGATGTAAATATGGAACTCTGCTGTCCTCTGAGCCCCCATGGCTGAGATACCCAGCGTGCTGCAGGGTCAGCTGACATGCGAAGGGCATTATGTGTTTTAAGTGTCATGAGGACCATGGGCTAAACGCTGACTGAGAATTGACCCTGTCCTTGGAGACAAAGAAAGGACATTAAAAAGACGTCCCAGACCTTTAACTGAAGACAGCTGCCTAACACTTCAGAAAACACTGAGCGAGTGTACAGCTCCTTCACAGCTGCCCAAGACAGTCCAGCATCGAATTAAATAGACAATTCCTGTCACAGGAGACTTACCACAGCAGGGGAGGTGACAAACTTGGCGCAGGCATACATGGCTGGAACCTGAAAAACAGGACAATGTATACATACCACTTAAAGTCACTTATTTAAAAATAAAAAAAAAACAACAACACTTGATTTATGAAACAGCAGCAAATCTGATCATCTCTGCCAAAGACATTTTTTCACTCACACCCATCAGGATCATACAACTAATGGTCAGCTGCTACATTTTTCAATGAAAAAAATTTTGGGAGAGTGGTTGATGCTGATACTGTACAGAATGTCACGTTTTACATTTGATGACAAAAGTAAATAATGAATGGAACAACACTGCTGTATTGGTATACAGAGCTGGACTAGCCTATATCAAAGTAATCACACTACATCTTTATGAAGAAAAAAGGCAGGAAATTATTAAGCGTGTCCTCTAAAGGAGCTGGCTCAAAAACAAAAAAATGTATACATGAGGGGCCTTAGGCATATGCATTCTAACAAGTGCTGTTCTAGTAGCAAGTTGGTTGCTCAAAATCAAAGTTTACATTTTTGTAGCATGTCTGATTCTTTCTGGGTAACAGCATGTTCTTCCAGGATTCTGATGAGTTAGGTGTCTGACATGACAATTGTCTATTTGGCATCTCAGCACTTGTCACTTTAAGACCATTATTCTTACTTTATCTGTGTACAGGTCAAATATCAATAAGCCAAACTTGTGAACGATGACATCCTTTAGACCCAAGAACAATCACTTTGTATTCTCTCTACAATGATTTTTACATTAAATTTGCCTTTAGGTGTTACACCTAAGCCATAGAACAATAAAACCTGCAAACTCCTGCAAGTAAGACCAACAGGTGTTGATTGCACAAAAACCTCAACCACAAAACAATGTAGACATGTAGTTTCCTCATCATAGCACCCAAAACACTGAACATCTTAGAGGAGATTAAAGACTTGCTGTAAATGGCCACTACACACATTATGGAGCGGATTCTTTGACAGGTTTAAGCAATTTCCTGCGTTTCAGAGGGCAACTTGGTGACTTTTGAATTAATTTCATTACTTCTTCACAGCTGCAAACTTTCAATTCTTGTACTTTACATTGCCTGTATACTTGACAGCTACACTGAACTAGGGTCAAAGGTCCTACACACATGTAAGCCTGTCGTGCACAAGAACCTTCAGTCAAAGGGAATAATACCACACGAGTCAGAAGAGTAAGGAGACACTACGCAAAGGTCATGTACAGCCATGAACTGGTTCAACAATGTATGCAACTGTTGCTCGTTTCCAGTTTAACCAAGAGCCTAATCCGATTGCAACGACCAGTCCATGGATCATCAGCAGATAAACCGCTAAATATCCACACATGCTGCACTGTCAATGAATCCTACAGCGTTAACTTTCAGAAGCCAAAAGCTAAAACCTGGACGTCTGCCCTGAGGTTTAAATCTACTAGTTGAATGCCAGCCTTTAAGCAAAACACCAAATCATATTTCAGTAATGGCTAGGCTAGGAGGAAGGTTACCTTTACTGTTTGGGACTGTCCTCGGGTAGAAGAGGCGCCTGGGCTATGCTAACAAGTTAAGCTAACAAGCGCACAGACTTGAAGGTCATAAACGACCCGCAGGTCCTCTTACGGGGCCTGCAGACCAGGCTAAATGTACTCCTGTATAAAATAAACGTTAGCGTTGCTGAGGCTCAACCACAAAGGCCGAAATGGCTGCGAAAGTCACCGAAAAGCTTGTCCTTGCAGCCGCAGACCGACTCAGACAGCGGTAGGCCTGGAGACGGTCAGACATTTTACATTTGGATGGATGTCAAAGCAGCTTGGCCGAGCCGTGACCGGAGCATGACCCGCTGCTTGGCACACCACAGAAGCCTGAAGAAACACACTGGGCACTTAACTATTCTATATTAGTCACATTGTAAACCAGGGGCACACATACTAATCAGTGCAGAATTCACTCGTAAGAACCAAGTCACTGAATGGCCGACCTAGCTTGCTAGGTAGCACTGTTAGCAATGACAGTTAGCATTACACGCGTATCTCAAAACTCACTAGCAAGTTGAAGCGCCAGACCTACATGCATTTTATAGGATAGGTCAATTTAAATTGCATGTGTGTGCTAGGAAATGCGAATGTTACCGGTTTGTTACAGCTTTCGGAGGGTCCGGGATTTGCTGTTCTCGCACACAGCGGCAGTCAATGAATGTAGGATCGATTCGATTGTCACCTTGTCATTTATAAGAGCAGCTTCTACGTCCTAAACGTCCATTGGTCAGAAAGAGTTCTCCTTCCCTTGTCATTGGTCCGTCACTACATTATGCAGTCATTCTAGCATGTAGGAAATAGTTTTATTGAAGTATGAGATGTTTGACTGGTTGAGCTGTTTGTAAGGGCGGGACTTAAGAAAGTTTCATTAATTTTATTGGACAGTATTGCCGGGAATGACGACTTTACGAGGAAGAACGTGATCATACGTATATCCAGTGTCCTATGAACGGATTGGTTAGTCAACCGGACATCCCGCCTCCATGAGAAGCGTACAAAACGGTATAATTCGTAATAGTATGACAGTTTGTTAAAAAAAAAAAAAAGAAAAAGGAAAATTACAGATAGATATGGTTAACAAACACATGGTACATGATGTGCAATTTTAATAATATTTTTTGTCTTGTGAAAGAAAAAAGTTATGGCCAACCTAATGGACACTTTTCCTGTGGAATAAAAGAAGAGGAAAAACATGATGATGTCATTGTGAAAAATGAGACAGATTACCGAGTAAAAAGTAGTGTCTGATTATTCAGCCATCATTTAGTTTTGGTCACAACTGGAGATGCATTGCAGAATTAACTCGCATTGACCCAAACAGCTGCTGGCAACTAAAACCAGCTACTGAACTAAAATGTTAAATAACTGTTGGAAGGCATGTGGAATTTCAAATTTTATCTGAATCAATCAATCAATTAGTCGATGAGCAAATCATTCACTCAATCACATTTGGGGGGTGCACATGGATGCAGAGCAAACCGAACTATAACTGTTAAAAACTAGAACTGCTGTTGGCAATTACTAGTACAACTAACCATAACTGCTAATACTACTGCTCCAAGTATAAGTACTAACAGTGGATATAATACTCCTGCAGCTGTTAGTACTTATAATAATAGCCTCTGCTTTCCAAGTAACTACACACGTGGACAAAATTGTTGGTACCCCTCAGTTAAAGAAGGAAAAACCCACAATTCTCACTGAAATCACTTGAA
>JAPTYQ010000029.1:6478519-6495104 GCA_029814465.1 Ostorhinchus cyanosoma
CACACTTTCTACTCCAGGTTTATAACCTGTGTACTGTCCAGGGGGTCAGGACATTTGTTTCTGGTGTGTTTCCCTGATCATGTGACTCATGTTTGTAGAATATGAACTGTCTGTAGACAGCAGATCTGTGTTCCCTGCTGTCATCTCCGGGCTGGATGGTTTGGCCCAGTACAGTCACATCCTCCGTGTATTATCGATGAAGATGAGGGTGGCCCTCATCTAGGCAGTAGGGGAAGACATGAGGTAAGGGGATAGGATGGTTCTTGGATGTATTAACTAAAACTGCACTCAAGTAAGAATAGATTAAAAGTATTGAGTCAATATTTACACAAAGATAATTATATTTCTTATCTATCTAGATAATTATCTTTTGTGTAAATAATGAGTCAAGTAATACTTTTACTTTTATTGATGAGATTGACTATACAGGCTACAATACTTAAGCAGCATGACAGATCATTTTGGCTAACAATTTTAATTTTATTTAAGCATACACATTAATTAGTCTCATAAAACTGTGACTGTTGTAGTCCATAAGCCTACTTGCATAGCCTATAGCCTGTACAGGTGGAAAAAAACAGAAATATTAAGACGTTATTCCACAATCCTCCACTCTTTGACACTGAATTCTCTGTTAGTCCGACATTCTGTCCTCCTCTGCCGTGGGTCACTTTGAAAAACTCGATAAGAACAAACACTGAACCCCTGAAAGGACGTACCTTTTAGATGTTATTTCTACCGGTTTAATGACAGCAAAATAAACAACTAGAATCATCTAAACACAACAGTAGAACTAGCATGACTAAGAAATCCAAGTGACAAATGATACCTTAAATCTTTTCATGTTCAATTCATGAATGTTTTTATTTTTCTACACTTACCTCATTGCTAAATGGAAATGATGACAGTATAGTTGAGGTGTTCACCATTTGGGCAGGTTCAGGTTGTGGAAAATTGCAAAAGGTACAGCCAAGACATTTTGTCCCAAAGTGGCTGCCGTTAGGTAAGTGGCACATCAGAACAGAGAAATTGCACTGTCTTTGGATTGATTCATGTGTTTACTGCCACCTAGAGTATGGGAGTTACACACTGTACCTTTAAGGAAAAGATTTTATAGGGGTTAAAAATTCAAGAAATGAGCTGATCAATATTATTTAATGGTTTCTGGCTTTAAATTATTTATAATTTTGACAGTAATTTTTGTTTTAAATGCATCAGACACATAGTACTCATCAATGTGAACAATTGTGCATTGGAATTATTCTGTGACCTCTTAAGGAAAAGATTTTATAGGTGTTTAAAATCTTCATCAACTGTTCATTTCCCCCCCCCGTACCTTACAGTCCCCAGACAGATCCTGTACTCAAGTTATTGTCTCTTCGTCTAATAAATTCCTCTGGGGGCGGGGGGCAAACCAGGGAGGGATGTATTGACGAGACAGGTAGATTTGAAAAGCTTGAAGTTCTCAGTTCTTTTATTGCGTTTCAGTACAGTCTTTCTGGTGCGAGATGCAGAGCTGGCTACAGTCCAAGGGAATTGAACTACCTGTAATTGTAAAGACAATTATTTTCAGTGTGTTAGTTGAAAATAAGGATGAGGACTTTGTCCTCAACAATTTGATTCTATTTTGAAAATTCTACATACACAATTGCAGATATTTTAAAACTAAACCCTGTTTGACTCATTGGAGTAATGAGCTCAATCTTAGGTGTAAATCTCTGAGACTCATAAAAGTAACGAAAGCCCTTAAACTAATTTATTTGCTAGAAACATTCAAGTTAATGTGAGAAGGCCCCTGTGATTTTTTTTTTTTTCAATTTATTTTATTTTGTTTGTATTATACTCAGATGTATGGTTTATTTTTCATACAGTACTTTTTCAACCCAATGCAAGAATGTGTTGTATGTGTTTCTGTGCCTTTTATGTTTGTAATTAATTTTCAGTTAAAAAAACAAGTTCTCAACGTTCTCATCCTGCACTGCTGCCAGTCACAAGTGAATCTGGTTCGATTTGAAGACCTCATACCTGCAGTTCTTCATGTAAAGCTTACGTTCCTGTCCATGTTGGAAAGCCCACCAGTCCTGACATTCAGACATGTCTTTTTCACATGTTTACAATTTATTTTCTCTTTTTGCCTCTTCAAATAATTATCTAATCGAATAGAAGAAAATAATTGATAGATCAATCAACAACAAAATAATAACTGCAGCTCTACTATGATGCATGGAGGATCATGGGAAGATTAAGTGATGATATGAAAGCTAATGCTAAATGCTACTCAATAAAAATAAATTTTACCAATAATTTTTGGGACAAAAACAATTGGTTGCTGTTAACTACAAGTACAGTCAAGCTGCCTGTCAAGATAAAATTAAACAGAATAATAAATTAGAAGTAAATTCAAACAGAACTAGGGAAGTAATCTGGATAATTTAACAGTTAGGTGCAATAACAAACTGATTTTTAAGTGAAGTGTCGCTTTGTGTTAGGGTGGAGGTGTATGAGTAACAGTAAGTTGCATAATGGAAATATCATTTAAGACCGGATTTAAACATCAGTCAGAGTTGAGTTTATTGTAAAGAGAAATGACATGTGGCAGGAAAGATTTCCTGTATCTGTCCATTCAACAGTGGAACTGTAACAGTCTGTTGGAGAAGGTGCTCTGCTGTCTGTCCAGTGTGCGGTGAAGACGGTGCTTATCATTGTCCATGATGGATATCGGTTAATTAATTCACACACTCATACACTAGTAGGCGGCTGTTGCCATGCAAGGTGCTGCCAGACCCTACTGGGAGCAATTTAGGATCCAGTGTCTTACCCAAGGATACCCTGACATATGGACAGTTAGTGCCAGAATTCAAACTGCCAACCCTTTGGTCATTGGACGACCTGCTCTACCAACTCAGCCACAGCTGCCAAAGGATAACATTAGGTATGATAAGATTTTATCCCACCATGGGGAATTTTCACAGTTAACAGCAGCAATAATACAACAAGCAATCACAGAAAGGCAGATAGAAAAAGCCACTTGAAAGAAAAAGTAAAAGTAATGATATTTATATAAATAAAGAATTTGAATTAAGGATCTTGACTTCCTCAGAAAGTAGTCCGCTCATCCCCTTCTTGTACACAGCCTTGATGTTGGATTTCCAACCCAATCTGTTGCTGATTCCCACCCCCAGGTACTGTATTTATAATCCTCCACAGCCTCCCCCCAATCCACAATGGCTGTGAAGACATCCTCACAAAAGAGAAATTCAGAGAAATACAAACCACTTATCACAGATAAGTTCAATATATGTAAGGCTATTAAGTTTAGTTTGATTTAGTTCCTAAATAGTGCAAGCAAAACTGGTGTGACTCTGACTTGTGGTGTAAATGTGTGTGCTTTACTTTAACTCTGTGGTTTGCAGCTGCCCCATGTCCATGACGACCTGCGGTTCACCAGTTCCCTGTTTCATTTGACTTTCACTGTCGCAACAATGAGCAGCAACATACTGTCTACTGGAGTCCTGCTCTATCTCATGCATACTTTATTACAGTATTCTCACACAGAATGTGCAGTGTAATGTGCATTTTCAGTCCTAAAACCTGGCCTTATCACATAAAGATGCTAATGCTTATGCTTATTTTAGCTTTGTAATCCTAGATACATGTGTATTTATCAAGAGTGTTCTTTATATACGACAGTATACTCATTAGCAGTTACATTTAGTCAGTACATTAAATATCTCTGAAATCGCACTGAAATATCGTTATAATCATAATAATATGGTACGTAGACTAGAAACCACACAAAAAATATGAAATTTTTAGAAAAAAGTCATGGAATGGAGTAAACAGATGAATACCTTCAGTGTTATAAAATAAAAAGCAGTCTCACTACTATTAATTCTAGTCTTTGATTCATTTAGTGTATAGTCTACATTTTTACAACTGCATAGTATGAGAATGACTTTATGGTTGCAACAATAATATCAAATTGTGTGGAAAAATAAGTGCTATCCATTTCCACATGTTTTTTGACAAAGCCACATGGAGCCACATGAAAAGGGCCCAAGAGCCAAATGTGGCCTTGGAGTCACAGGTTGCCCATCCATGGACTATATACATACTCCTGTAACATACATGTTTCTAATGCTTTAACACATTAGTGTATCCCCTCAGGGTTTTATATTAATCTTTCCCAAGTTAATTTTTTTTTCCACTGACCGAAGTTGACAACTGAACTAAAATATTTTATTCTTTAAATATCTATGGGTTTTACCTCAAGTTGGGATATTTACTTTGTAGGGTCCACTATTTCCTGGAGGATGGCCTGTGTTTGTTATGATGCTTGATATGATAGACCATCACATTTTAACAAATTAATGCAGAAAATACCCATGTATAATTGTTTTTCAAAATGGTTCCATCCCATTTAGATGGAATACTTCAAGACCTTTGAATTGTGATTCTGGTGATGCAACCAAGACATTGTTAATGTTATTAGCAACGTCCTGTGGTTTGCCTGCTTTGGTGGACAGCTTCAGCAGTCAGCACCGTCACCTCACAGCATGGAGGTCCTAGCTTGGCATGTTTGGATGTAATAATACAGCCTGTATTATTGCATAAATAATAATACAGTATTATGGGTGAGGACAGGCTCAACTGCGTTCAATTATCAGGTTAAGTACGGACTATTAACACACAAAACCAGTACTCAAACATAAACACATCTCAGTTTGGTTAATCGCATTGAAACCATAGTATTAGTGCACATTTAATGTTTACTAGGATAAAATGGTGTGAGTCAAGTGATGGAAAATATATGAACAAGCAAAATAACATACGAGGAGCTGTCTTAATGTATTCAGAGTATGATAACATTTTAAAAAAGAGCTCCGGGGGTTTTATGTCATGTCTGACCTCAGTTATGTTGAACCAATGACCACGGTTATGGCCAGAATTGGGTTTTAATTACAATTCAGAGCATAAGTCTATGTGCTTTGTCAGGCTCTTACCCGTGTTCCTACATGTGACCAGAATGCAGTACAGCCTAGAAGACAACAGGGGACAGTACAGACATGTGGGTCTAGTGTCAGCCTCTGAACCAAGTCCAGGAAGGTTCAGCTGAGCAGGGGATGAGGGGTTTCGCCTCATTGGTTCACTTCCAAGAGATTAGTCTGTCCATCTCCATAGTCACTGTCCACATGTCAGAATGAATGAACTGTTTCATCTAAACTGAAACAAAAACAAAGAAAAAACATCCACATATCTTCCATTGGCACTCTTAAATCCTTGAGAGTAAAAAGGTTTAGCTGAAAATATAATTATATCAGAATGTTCATTAATTTCCTGACTGAATCCTCACTGTCACACATTCCAAGGCAAGTCTTTAATTGTTCTTTATTCATGAACACATGTGTCAGTCACTGCATTATCTCTAGAGTTAAGGGTTTGTTCTTGATTGATGATTTCAGCAGTGAGCAGCAAGAGCAAGCCTTGAGGAGAACCTTCTGTCAGTATGTTTGACAGACCCTCGCTGTTTTATGGCATCAAGATGAGGCCAGATAACATTGTACACGTATGTGAAATATTGTAAGCGCATGTGAAGTTTTGTAAACCAAAAATATATATTTCTTTTTAAAAATGCACCTTCAAAACGTATTTTGCTCCTACAAACTTAATTTTTGCTTTTACAAAATGTTTTCTGCATTTACAAAACTTTTTCTGAATTTACAAAACTATTCTGTGGTTACACAACATTTTTCTGTGGTTACAAAACCTTTCTGTGGTTACAAAACATTCTGGCCTCTAGACCTGGTCTAGACAGGAAGCAATATTTGTGATGACGGACAGACATCGCCTCATTCATTACAATGAAGCGATTGCAAAATACCACCATAATTTTTCTATTTCACCTTAAATAACAGCACTTATTATCATCTGGCAGAGTAAAGTTGGTTCCATTCTCAAAACCAGTTCCAAGATCCATAAATGGAACCAGTTTTGTTTATAGAACTTGGAACCATGCTGGGCACCAAGCGCCAAGCCCTGGCTTCACAGCATTGTGCCCTGCACCAAGCTGTGCTCCAAGCTCCAAGCCCCAGCTCACAGCCAACCACAGCCAAGCTGGTCTTTTATGAATGATGTGTGGATGCTAGCTAGTAGCGGAGGTGTTCGCATGCTCAGTAGTAATCATGGTTGTTTATATTACGTAGGTGTATTTTTGTTTAGTTTACTAGATCACCCTTTGTCTGCCTCAGAAGCGTGCTTTTACTACTAGTCACAGAATTTTGTTAGTTGAATCCAATTTTTGTGAGATGTATGTAGTTCATCTGACCCATGTCAAATTTGTTTCAACTGGCAGAGCAACTAGCCTTGATGTTCGATCTTACCTGGTGTTGTATGATACTTGTCCCTCATCCAGGTGAAGGTCTAGATCAGGGGTGGGTAATCCTGGTCCTCAGGGACGGTGTCCTGCTCGTTTTAGATCTTTCCCTCTTCCATCACACCTCATTCAGTTAATGATCAGCTCATCATCCAGCTCTGCAGAAGCCTGATAATGATGTAATGGCTTCCAGGTGTGATGGAAGAGGGAAAGTTCTAAAACGTGTAGTACATCGGCCCTCAAGGACCAGGATTGCCCACCCCTGGTCTAGATCATAGTTTCTCAACAGGGGTGGTACTGCTCCCCAGGGGGTGTTGGGACATGGGGCATTTGAACGAGAAAGCTGAGAAGGGGGTGCTGTGATCGAAATGGGGGCTTTAGTCTCTATACGTAACTATATCAAGCTGCATGTTATGTCAATGGCAAAAGACCGTGCCCCCCCCCATCCTCTGTGGCTCAGGCTGATAATGATTATACTGTAACCTGCAGTGAAATGCAATTATTCTGCAGTCTCTTATATTTTCAGTGTTTTGCGGTACGGGCATAGGAGTTCTTCATGGCAGTGTGTACTAAAGCAGACTAACACAAATGTTCATATGGCAAACAATTTATCCAAGTGGGTCTTTACTTTTTCTTAGTTGAATAGAAGAGTTTGTGAAGATGTGAAGGGGGAAGGCTCTGGAAATACCCTTTGACTGTTTTTTCATGTAGACCAGATGTTTTCAACATTTTTTGTGAAACTTTCCACACTTTTCTGTTTTATATTTTTGTGCTGAATAGTCTCATAAACAAAAACATAACTGACAGTCACTCTCTCTTACTCCTGCCCCTTCATGAACTCAACCACACATTTCCTCTTTTAACTGCCGGCAATAGTTAAACTGTTAGATCTGGTGTGTAATTGAGTGTTGACCACACATCACTGCTTCTATAAAGCATGCTAAATACAAGCCTGCAGTGTTTGCATACCATGCCTCGGTTTATTTCAACCAAGAAACATCTATCTTTTAAACTTGGGACATGTTTATAATTAGACAAATCTTGGATCTATTTGAAGACTCGATACTTGCCAGCATGAGTGTGTTCCCAGTGGACAAACCAATCCACTAAGATATTCAGAGTCAGAGGCAGTACTTTTATTTCATTAAAAATTTTAATTGTCATTCAAATTTACATTGTCCTAAAACAGCAGTAGTAAAAGTAGTGTTGTATGTTATCGCCACAGTGTTGGTTGGGGGAAAAAAACAAACTCTTGTATGATGTATGAACAGTTTGTATTTTGTTAAACAAGTCATATTTGTCTTAGTTGGTGCTAAGAACAAAATGCAGCAATAACGCCTTTCCACTAACATTTTCAGGAACTTTTATTTTCAGCAATGTATTTACCTGCCCAACAGAATACCTGATAATCTGTGGTTGCTATTTCCACCGCACCTCAACATTCTGGAAAATTTATTCAAAGCAGGCTGATAATCGAGGGCTGGTAAAAGAAACTGTACTACATCCCCAGTCCAGTAGGTGATGGTAAGAAGAAGCTTAGGGTCAAACAAACACAATGAAGTCATGAACGGCGACCAGTAAATCTGCATCATCATTTTAGGATGGAGGACGCTCAGGTTAATCTGCACACAACGCCACCCCTCAAGAATTCCAGGGAATCTGATGTCCCATCCTCCTAATTCAGGGAAAGTTTGGGGTCAAGATAAAGTTTTTTCCCTGGGGCATTTTAATTCTCAAAATCCTGGGTAAATAATAAAAATCCCTGTGGTGGAAAAGGGGCTAATGGTACCTTTGCAAAATTTTGTCATGGGGGAAAAAAGCCTGTTTTAGTGAAACATTTACAAGTAAGGAATCCTGCTGTGGTATTGAAATGACTACATCACAACAAAAGTAACCACCACAAAAAGATCCAGAATTGTTGGAGGAGGGATTTTGAAAATGGTAGATGCAGATAGTAGAAGGGAGAATGTTGTTTAAAACAATCACCCAGTGACAGAATTATTCCAATGGAAGACATCCTGTTGACAAAAACTACTGTACTGTACTGTGCTGCTGTCTGTCTTATTATACTGCGGCCCATCTTGGCCAGGACACTCTAGGAAAAGAGATTTTTAATCTCAATGAGTTTCTCCTGGGTAAATAAAGGTTAAATAAAATAGTCTTTTGTGACATCCAGCCTTATCAACCTATGAAACAATTTTGTTTTTCACTGAAAACCTGAAGCTCTCAACTGACTTGTCACTTTGTGGACTCAAGGACACATTATCTATTAACACTAGTCTGCTTTTACAAAATGTAGTTATGTTTTAGAGATTTAAGATTTTGTGGCCAGGATTGTGCATTCTCAATCTGTATGTCTGCAACAAGCAAACGTTTGTTTTATTTCAGTTATTGAATTAAACATTAACAGATTGTAACTTTGACCTGGTGTTTGCCCATGGCTTGGCCTGCCTTTTATAGATGCAAATATCTGCAAAGCAAACCATCAGTGCTATTGTGAGTTTGATCTTGGGTCAGACATGCAGCCATGGTCTTTTTAGCAGTATTACTATTTTCATCATAGACCTTGCCAAATATGAATAACTGAATTTGAGAATGTGTGAAAATATTTTCAGTTTCAAGTACTTTGTATTTTGTGTTTTTTAGTGAAAATCAGGTATTCATTCATTATCTGAACCCACTTTGTCCTGTAAGGTCACTGGGTTCACTGGAGCCTTTCCCAGCGACCTATGGGTGAAGGCAGGGTACACCCCGGACATGTTGCCAGTTTATTGCAGGGCTGAATCAGGTATTTTCCTATATTTAATTCACTGATCATGTAGATGATCATGAAAGCTCTGACTAAAGTTGAGGGAGGGATATTATATCAGAAACAAAGAAAACTGAAGAAAAAGTGACTTTCAAAAGAGACATCCATAACTGAATAGAAATACAAGTGTTTCCATCAATAATCAAACTACATGTACATACATATATTACATGTTTTGATAGGATTAGTGGTTCAACAGTTATTAAACATTTTAGATCAGTAGATGGTTTTGGTTGTCAGTGACTGTTTGGGTCTTTGAGGGTTAATATTTTTATTATTTCATTTTTTAAAAAGTTTTAGTTTTCTGAAAGCTAACAAATATGCAAATGGATCATCATCCTGTAGGTATCTTTTGACAGAGGTTAAAGTCGTCTTGTACCTAAGAACAACCTCTGAAAATGTAATTTGTCTATCATGAATACTACTTCAAATGAACTATATGAATGATGAATAGTTTTACTGTTACACCCCATTTTAAAAGCACCAGTATTTAAAAAATGAATGTAGATATGAAGCTGAAAATTTGTGTGGGGTCAGGACCCCATTACATTCTGAAAGTCTGAAACAATTCATAACATGTTCAATCAGGAACATTTTGTGGAATCTAGTGATCATGGGTGAAATTAGCCAATAATTTGTTTTACAGAAATGCAAATCTTATGTCTGAAATGTACATCACAGGGTCCTTCTCAGTTCTTACCCTTACCTATGGATGCTTTTAATACACTGCAGTACTGTCACTATAAAATAAAACATACTAATTATACAGTGTGGGACCAAAAACAGACTATGATGTTAAGCGCTGAAATGATCAGATCCCAGGTTGAAGCACAGTCTGGTCCACTTTGTTTAGATGGACACAGACACAAACAGCTGTTTACAGAGCTAAGGACTGCCACTATGACCAGCAGACAGTATATTATGTGACATGAAAGCCGTTTATTCTCTGCTCACCTCCCTCCATGCCACCTGAGCCGGTTCAGACAGGCCAGTCTGCCTTCCCTCTCTACTTAAATGATTATACCACATTATTATCCTCGCCGTCCCCTCTGTGAGTCCCCACTGTGCTAAGCTCGGTTCAGACGGCCGAGCAGGCTTCCTCACCTGTAATTAACCCCTCTGTTTATTGTCCTACATTATTACACACAGCCTAAGGTTCTAGTCTGCACAAGTACAGTTGTGGTGATGAACACCTGTCCAGGTGGAGTTGGGGTGTCTGAGGTATAAAGGTACACCTGCTGCCTGAATGTCGTGGCAACATTGTCTGAACTGTATTCACAACAGTACTCCAGCCTCATGACTACACACTGGATGTGTAATTCATTCTGCTAAAAGAAATGACTCCCACAAACTGTTTCGTTGAGATCATATGCTTCAATTAGAGCTTTGTTTTCATTCTGTAAACCTCATATTGATTTTTCAGTGAAGCAGAGCTATTGCACCGTAAAAGCCTGTACAATGAACAAACACTTTACCATTCATATTCTTATTTGGTCATACTCTGTTTTTATTAGCATTAAATGTTTAGCTCCATCTTTGAAATGCGCATTGGTGTTCTCTTGCAGTTATTGTTGGTAAGTTGTTAGAACCATAAAATAACATAACAGCTCAGCATATCCAGATGCTCTGCTATTAAGTAGCAGTAAAGCATTTGGTTTGTTAGAAAATTGTAGGGTTGTACTGTTTGATCTGTGCTCGGACTTACTGCTAAACAGAATCGACCACAGTGGAAGAGACCGTTTCCTTTTTCCTTTTGGTCCTTCCATCTATTCTTTTTCTATCCATTCATCACCACTTTATATTTTCAAAATATCCCATTTAACCACATAAATTCCACCTTCTGCCATCTTCTGCACATTGTCTTTGGTTACTGTGCCATTCAAGCTTTTGTATCCGACATATTGCTCTACAGTAGGGGCTGAGGACTGGTACTCTGCAAAGAAACCAATGCAGAACTATCTTAAAGTATATCACTGCTGACAGCCACTATATGATGTTTCAAAAAGCCCTGGCTCTCATAAACTTTCACTGAACTTCTCTATACAAATACTCACCAGTCTTTTTTTTTATTAATCATTTTGGTCATCTCTCATTCATTTAACCTATAAAACCCAAATATCTACCTCCAACCAAAAGCATCTATTGTTCTAAAATATTTAATATCTGTTGATCCACTAATCCTAATAATACATGTAAATAATTGGTGTAAAATACAGTTTCATGGTCACCTGATATGATACAGTTGGATGTTCAGAGGCAACGTGGAGGTGAACGTGGAAACACTGTCATCTATAACACTGATTCATCAGTAAAATCCATGGAGTTTGATAAAAGACTAATAAATGACTGATTTTTATGTTTAGTTGATTTTTTTTTGTCACATTTTCCTCCTTTATTTCTGACTTGCTATAATAACCTTTGAATTTATTCTGAACCTTTATGAACATCTACATGATCTGCAAATGATATAGGACAATATAAAATATATAGAATAATGTTGGAAAATTCCTGATTTTCACTGAAAAATACAACATGCAGAGGGAAATACTATAATAAATGGTGATAATCACTTGGGAAAGACAAAAAAAAATGATTTGGAAGTTATGATAAATATAGTTGTGGGTCTTTAGAGTTAACCTGGACCCTTTACTTATTGGCCAATATTTAGATTATTGTTCCATTAAGGTTTTATGGTGAATAGAAGACTGATAAATGCTGTAACGGACTCTCTGTCTCTGTTATTGAATGTATTGTTTTTCCTGAAGACAGTTTAACTGTGGTTATTTGTTATAAGGGAAATCCCAAATGCTCAAATATTTTTGATGAATTTACTGTTTTGCATCCATGACCCTTTACAGATGACTCTGACCCCTATGGTCACTTCTAGCTCCAAAAAAACAGAAATAAAATGGCAACGCCCTGCCTCAAAATGACATATTGACCAATAGGTGACATCATGGTCATGGATCTTCACGCAAGACAAGGTCAGTGGAGAGAGATGAACAGTCTCCTCAAGGTAAGTTGTACTTATATACCGTATCTGCAAAACCTGCATCTACATCAATGGACGTTTGAGTTGCAAAGCTAACCTGAACACAAACACACACCTTCAGGGCACTATTGCTGTAAAAGATGTCGCTGATGAACATAGTTTGGTTAAGTCACAGCAAACTGCTTAAAAGATTTACAGCTGCAGGAGCCCAAATTAGTGAAAACATATCACAATCTGAAAGTAGATACTATACTGTCTGCATTTTTCTCCTCTTGGTCCAAATCAAAGATTCAGATAGAACTTTCAAGTCAATAATAATAATAATAATGGATTAGATTTATATAGTGCTTTCTATTAACGCATACTCAAAGTGCGTATTGGATCCATTATTTTTTCACTCACACATTCTCACTTTGCTGGTGGTAAACTACATATGGAGTCACAGCTGCCCTGGGGCAGACTGACAGAAGCGTGGCTGATAATTAGCGCCTACCACCCAAAATATGTTTTAGTCTTACATGCTCAGTGAGAAAGCTCATCAAATAAAAAGACCGACAGAATTTCCTGCTTGACAAAGGGACACAACATGGTCTCCTTTGCACAGTAGGTCTTCTTTCACAATAGGCTTAATTAATAAATGACGACCTTCGCTGAAAGATAAATCTAAAGCCGGTGTGTCCATTTTTGGTCCTCAAGATCTACTATCCTGCATGTTTTAGATGTATCCCTCTTCCAACACACCTGATTCAAATGATAAGCCTATCATCAACAGCCTGATAATGACCATCAGGTGTTCTGGAAGAGGGAAACATCTAAAACATGCAGGATAGTAGCGCTCAGGATCCAGGATTGAACACCTCCAGCCTAAAGGGACTTTAAACTGAAAACATTACAGAAGGATAGATTTTGAATGCCATTTTGTTCATTTTTGAGTTACATGGAAGAACTGCAGAATAGGGGCACATACTCACCTAGTCAAACACATAAGGCGGAGTGTTCTGTTTGGGATCTGGCAAAGTAGTACACAGTGTTCTTAATATTTGGACCGATAGGAGCCTTGTTCAGGACCTTATCCTGCACATGTAACCAATAAACAATGAATGTTCTCACATGGCTTGTACTCTATTTGACTTTTCTATGTGTGAAGAGCTAAGCTAAAAGAATGCCCCAGGTTTTGAATGCACCTGATTCTGATATTTCTTCACAAAGTGTTCTCAAGCTGCTGCTTATAAATTTAGATTTGTTTGTATCGTAGTATACACTGGGTTGCTGGCTTAGTTTTGCAGTCTAAAAATACTAAAAATAGGCACAAAAAGATTCTAAGGTCAAGGACATGTGAAACAGCCATGTAATTGGATCTTAACTTTCTGTCAGTCAAATGTTGTCATTTACTGATGATCATCCATCACTAACGTACTTGGTACTTCTTCATAAACAGGTGGACTTCAAGACTGTGTTGTGAAGAGAGTCTGGTCAATCATTCCTGTTCTTGATCCAGATCAAATGGTAGTGATAGTTTTACTTTATTTCTTCACACGTCCAAAAAGTTTCATCTGTTGCTGAAAATGAAATGAATTTTTTGGTATTTATTTAGCCTTTATTTGACCAGATGGGTAAACTGAGAACCAGTTCTCATTTACAATTACGACCTGGCCAAGAGGCAGCATAGTATACAGATAAAATGAAGGAATGGTTCTCTTCATGAATGCTAAGTATGATTAGTAAATTCCTTTCCTTTGGCAGGACAACTCATGCAAAGCACTGTTTTTTTTTTTTTTTTTTTTAAAGCTTCTGTTAATTTCAATACAAAGCTGTTTCTTTATATTCTATATTTATATTACAGCGTACAGTTTATTTTTTATTATTAAACTGTTGCCTATAAAGTTGGAATAAAATATTTTACTTCTTCTCATGAAATGATTGTGACAATGTGATTTATTGTTGATAAAGTGTAACTGGGACTCAGTATGTAATCATTGTTGGTCAAAGGTGATTACTGATGTGTATAAAGAGGAATAAAAAATGGAATGTGTCTGAAAACTTTATGGGCAACAAGGTATTTTTAAAATTATTTTATTGGGGTTTTTTTGTGTTGTTTTTTTTTTGTGTTTTTTTTTTTAATACTATCACGATAAAATCTTGTTAGTTGTAGTTAACATCTTGGGCCATGTTATTTCTGACAAATTATGCTTTTAAGTGGTGTGGGGATTTCCCCACTATAAATAATGTCATGTACATGTCTTCTAAACCCTAAAAACCAAGTCTTAACCATCTAACAGCCCGAAATGATCCATCCCAAAGAGGGTGATTCCAAATGAGCTCTCTGTAAACCAGGTCCTCCTTTCAGCAGTGAAATGCTCAAAATGGTTCTCACAAAGATAGCCATACCAGAACACATATACACAAAGCAATTGGAAATCTTTTAATCAGTTTATTGCCTCAGTAGAGGTTTTGTGTTTGGATTGTAAAATTCCATCATCCTGCAGAGAACTACAGCTAATCAGTGGTATCGAGACTAATACAAATCAGGTCAGAGAGGTTATTTGATCCGACTGAGTAGACATGACACTTTTATTAGAAAAGTGACAGTTAAAGTTATGTTTGGTTCTGTGTCTGCAGCTGGATTTCGATTTGAGTGGACTTTTACCATTTACAGTATGTTACAATACAGCATGTTGCCATACATTTTAGCAAATTAAATAAAACAGTAACAAAGTGCACTGTTAAACATGCAGGCTCACTTTGAAGTAAAACTTATCAATACAAATTGAGAAGACATGTTTTTTAAAGCACTGTATTTAACTATTTCCAAACCGTAAACCGGCATAAAAGTAGGTCGATGGCATATGATGTCATAACAAAACTCAACACCTTTTTATCTTTTTTAGATAACTGTTGCTCTTTATTGATTTGTTCAAGCTCTATTCACAAAGTGGTAGTTGTAGTACATTTCCTTCACATGTCCGAACACAGTACAGCATCTTGCTTCTTCTGGTAATGAGTGCAAATAGTCTTTTGACAAATCTGTTCAATTTCAGTCCAAAAATTAAATATGTCATAACCATTCATTTACCATTTCATGTAATTCATACTAACAGAAATTAGCTCTATAAAGTATTTACATACAGTCAGAACCAAAAGCTGGACAACAGACCATTATTATGTGCCCTGTCCAAAATATACTGATGTCTGTTATTTCAAACCCCTAGTTATTAATCTTTTTTTTTGTTTGTTTTTATAAACAGCTGCTTTAAACGCAGAGCTTTCAGGTAATTAATGCTCCTCCAAAGGAAATGAGTCAGTATTAGAGGTCACTGGATAATGGATTTCAGACAAAGGTTTTTAGAAATTCATTGAAAACTGAAAATGTAAGTTAATGATTATAATTTCAAAAAAAAAAAAAACAGGTCAGCAAATTGAGAAAATTCAACATCAGAGTATTTTAGCGCAGGAAAATGTTCATTTAGGCTATGTGTGTATTTTACTGCAGCCATTTCATAGGTTCTAGTTTATTGAATAAACTGTGCTCTAAAACCTCTTAAATTCATAAAAAATTTAAGGTTGACAATTAGTTTAGCTTAGCATAAAAATGTAGGAAGGGAAAAACTGCGAGCTCTGACTCTTATTGTTGCATATTGTTAGTCTCAGTGGTGCATGCACAAACACTACTTTTTTAACCTTTTGGTATCCAGGTGAGCATATTACGCACACTTCAAAACATTTCTTGTTATAAATGGTCATATTCATTCAATCACTCCTTATCTGAACCCGCTTTATCCTCACAAGGGTTGTGGGGTCGCTGGAACCTGTCCCAGCTACTTATAGATGAAAGTGGGGTACACCCTGGACGAGTCACCAGTATTCACCAGTATTTAAAAAATTTCTATTAGGTCAGAATTCAAAAGTTGGTCATTTTTGCATGATTTTTACAATTCTGACCCAGTCACTAAAATCAGCACATTGAAAAGAATAGAAATTTACTACACTAGCACCCTTCTCTGAAGAGAGAAAAAATGCGCACTGACACATTTTAGTATTTAACATTTGACCTGGCACAAAAAATAGACTAATAATGCATATTAACCTATGCTGCTGTTAATCACTGGCATATGCCAGACTGCAAAATAAAAACGTAAATAGTCCATTTTTTATGTAGTGTGTAGATATATTATATATTATGTATATATATTATATTATGTAGATATATATATATATATCTATATATATATATAGATATATATATATATGTGTGTGTGTGTGTGTGTGTGTTTGCATAAAAGAATTTGGTTTGTTTATATCACAAACATGGCATTTAAAGGGTTTAAAAATAAAGCGTTAAAACTAAGAGTTATTGAGTATTTGGTAGTCTTGTTTATGACTCACGTTGATGTGGGGGGGGGGGGGGGGGGGG
>JAPTYQ010000029.1:6498019-6508523 GCA_029814465.1 Ostorhinchus cyanosoma
TGAATATTTCATGGAAATTAGTCCAGTAGTTTTTGCGTAAAGTTGCTGACAAACAAACAAACAAACAAACAAACACAAACAGACCCCCCCCCCAAAAAAACAAACAAACAAAAAACAAAAAAACAAAATAAAACCCAAAACCAATTCCCTCACCCTCCCTCTCCGGGGGATAATAATTAGCAGCTCAATTTCACCAGTGTGACTTAAATAGATGCCAATCCAACCGATTGCACAACCCCCACCCCAGTTTTTATCCTGACATCAGAAAACTGTGGGTCGTTCAGCAAATGGAGCATCGAGGACAGAACACATCTGTTATGTTACTGAAGTACATCACAGAATCCAGCAGAACAAATGGATGAAATCATTGCTGAAATTGCTTCATGAAATGTTAAGAATCTATTCTAAACCTCAGATCAAAACTGAAAGCAGATGTTTTTTTTCTCAATTTCAAATCCATTTGGAATGACTGGTGAGAAAACATGCCACATGATTCGTAGCATGGCTTATGAATAAAAGAGGATACAGCTCATGGCCCCGTCAGACTGAGCTAAATGCTAACTTGGCCATAGAAACAATACTTAAAGATACAATGCCATGTAAATTCAGTTTATCCTGGCTGGGTATCAAGTTAACTTAGCACAAAGTCAATCTAAGATTGATGGAAATTTCTAGTTTTGCAGGTTTTTTTATTTTTTTTTAATTTGTTTGTTTTTTGTTTGTTTTGGTCATAAACCAAAGTAATTTTGCATTTGTCACATATTTGATAGCGTTAGCAAACAACTTTCACATTCACAGCTAATTTCCCAAAGCTAATTATCATTATAAGCTTTCACGATATGATACACTTCATCTACTTAAGTAATTACCTGATATTTTAATTGATAGCTTCACCATTCAGTGTTTGATTTTGCACTACCTGTAGTCAAATCAGGATGCTTTGTCTTAGTTTTTTATTGTTATTTGGTGATTATTGCGAGGTACTTTTAAGCACTAAGGAGAGACAACATAATTAATCCCTGCATGTAGAATAATGCCACTCTCTGTTAAGTCACAGTAAATCAAAGTGTTATGTTCAATGATGTCTTAGTTTGTTTCAACTCTAGCTTGCGCATGCTTCAGTTGAAACAAAATACTTCTTAACTTTGAATGTGCGTGAGCATGAAGCATTTGATAAATTGTACAGTGTTGGAAGAAATGCATTAACTTGACTAATAATATAATTTATTTACTTTTACACATTAATAGCACAACTATAATTACCAAATTTAACAAGTGGCTCATTACCTGATGAATATGGTTGGGCTAATATTTAGAGTAAAAACAGTCAGGCATCCACATGGAAAGCAGACAAATGTGATGACCATGTGAACGGGCTGTTGAAGCAAACATAAAGGGCAGTGTGAGATCATGGCATGGAGTGGTATGGATTGACCAGTGTGAGCACATCCTAAAATATTGGAGGTGAACCTAAGGTCACCATGGTGCAAACTAACATCAACGCAACTTGATGGTTAAACTATTTTCAAAATGACCAACTAAAAAAAGAACTTATAGAACAGAACGAGTCACTTGTCTTAACAAACATTACTGTTGAGATGCGTATGCTGGTTGTTTTCTGCAAATCAATGTGGATTTTTACAAACCAATGTGCAGTAAATATTTGCAGATCTGGATTTCTACACTTGGAAAAAAAAAAAAGATTTCCCACTACAAAGGTTTGTGCATAAACTGACCAGCTGAACTGAATGAGTGATTCATTTTGAAAGGACCTTAATATTTGTTTCCACTTCCTGTTTTACGTTACGTGTTTCTTGCTCAAAGACTACAGCTCTGACTTTGCATCCTCATCCTGTCAGTGAACACACATCCAGCTTCAGTGCTGCCACATGCTTGGGGCAGTTTAGCCACCTTTGGAGAGCATGGCAAAGTTTTGGTGTCATTTCAATCTAAACCATCTCCTCCCTTCTATCCAGAACTGCAGGCTGGAGGTTTGCTTTGGGACTCCGTGGCTGGCTGAGCCCCAGGGACTCCCCTCTAGTTTTGAGCAGATGATCTGGTCCCCAGTGAAGACAGAGGGCACATGGGCATGAAGCAGGGTGGTGCATGATGCTAGTGGACGGGTAGAGAGTGGTTGAAGGCAGCCCCCCAGGTCTGTTGTGGTACTGGGAGAGGCGAAGCGCTTCCAAAGGCCTTATGGGTGAGCTGTAAGGACTGTGAGTGGACGATGCTGGTGACGACAGAGCCAGTGGAGAGTAGGAAGGGAAGGGAAGATGATGGAGGTGGGGTGGAATGAAAGGATATGGCAAGGTGGAGGATGGAGTGGCCCTGCCGAGGAGGAGCGCCCCCAATGGGTCGACAAGAGGGTGGGGCCATGGCAACGAGTGTCTCTGACGTTTGTCCTTCATCCTCCTGTTCTGGAACCACACCTAGCAAGAGGGAAACAAGAAATGGACCACCTTGTTCAAGGGCGTAGTTTTGTTGTGATGGTCTAGCTTGACCTGATTAGAAAAAAATAATACAACAAAATACACTGAAAAAAAAATGGAGTGGGGTTTACTTAAAAAAATCTAGGAAAGGATTTCCACAAAGAAATAGCAAGTAAATTTAACATAGCACATTTTCAGGTAAAACTTACTCACATCTAATTTAATTTAATTAGTAATACCCAAATAAAGTTTACTCCAGAAAGCAAGTAGTTTTTACTTTGTTATAATTGGAGTAAGAATTACTGTTAAAAACCTAGGAAAGGATTTCCACGTAAAAACTGCAAGTAAATGTAAATACTTGCAGTAGACACTGAAAAAATTGCTGGTGTTATTTACTTAGGAAAAGTTAGGAAAGTATTTGCACTTAGAATTGTAACTGAATTCTACAAGGGCGATCATCAAGTAAACTTTACATGTGGATATAAGCTCATTTTACTAGTAAAGCTCAGGTAATTTACTGATGATTAATAATATGTCCATTAAATTTTACTTTCTCCTTTACAAATTCTGTTTACACTCTGACTGCTTCAAACTGAAAAATCTCACCCAAAGCTAATGACTTTTTAATGAAATTTTTAAATACTGTGACATTTTGGTAGAACTAAGTTAAGGGAGAGTGAACATTGGTTGCACTTCTCGCGTCTTCATCATGCTTGTAAGAGGACAGTGATATTTTTCTTTTTTTAATTAGCATTTGTGTAAAACAGCACTGTCTCTATGACAGCAGCACAGAGCGTTCAGTCATGGTGTCAAACTGAAATATTCCTTCCACCCAGTTAAGTCAGCTACTCTCCCCTATAGGCAGAACATGAGTCATAGAACTACAGAACACAGAACAGCAACTTGCTTTTAACAAATACTTACAACTTTCAAAGAAGCGCACCATGACTCAGTGACACTGTAAACTACGTGAGTCACATGACTCGGCACAAACTGTGCCTGCGTCTCACGGCGCATGAGCGGAGTCAAAACACGCAACACTATTCAAACTTACCTGGTATTTCTAGGTTCATGTGCAATGACTATGAAACCTTTGAATATTATGTGAAAGTACATAATACAACTTACTCTTCCCACACAGTTTAGTTATTAAATGAATTTTATATTTAGTTATACTTGACTACTTTCAGTTCTCACTGATAGTTAAAATCAGAAAATAAAAATTGTGATAGTTAAGCTAAATATTACTACTCCAAAAATTTTCTTTTCAGTGTAAATGACTTCTGAAGATGTTTAAAATGCTCCCATATGAATGTATGAATTTGTTTGTGCATTACACTTTTAACACTGACCGATTTCAAGACACCTCAACAATATCAGTTGTTCTGATTATAACTTTATTCAGCTCTTCATGGTACAATTAACTCATAAAGACCCAAACATCCACCATTGACCAAAAGCATCTACTGATCTAAAATGTTTAATACCTGTTGATCTACTAATCCTATCAATACATGTAAATAATTGGTGTAAAATGCAGTTTGTCATCTTTTCATGGTCATCAGCAGAGGTGTAGTCCAGGGTATACAGCAGTATACGGAGTATACCTACTGATTTTTCAGTCAGTATTGAGTATACCCACTTCTAAATCCCCCTTACGTGCACTATTCAGTTGTATTTGCCAGCAAAATTGCCCATTTCCCCCCCTCAGGATGGTGAAGCCATGACCTGCCTGACTCTGCCTCTAATTGGCAAGTATTCACTTCCTTCACTGATTAGATTAGTTAGCTTTAGGTATGAGGACTTATGAGTCAATCAGAGGCAGAGTAAGGCAGGTCAGACCCAGGAAAATATTGCTAACTAGCACTGGCCACCTCTGGAACCTGATTGGACACCTCAGGTGCCAGTGCCACCACAGTTGATTGACAGGTCACTGCACATCTCATTGAAAGATTTGCCATTAATGGAAATGTGAAGGAGAAAGGCAGAATAAACGTCTTTCAAGAGAGTGACACATATCGAAAAAACCTACTTTCATGGAATACATAATTCTGAGGTAAGTTTTAAGGTAGTTTCCAAATGAGTCACTCGTTTAAACTACTGGACATATATGACTACACATTTAGAGGAGAGACGTCATCAATAGTTAAACTATGTGAGTAGGCTAAAGTTATGAAAGGCTAATGTTATCCTATGTTTGCCTCATGTTGAATATTTTTGACATTCATGCAGCTGCTAGTGTGACCAGTAATACCTACAAACTGCTCCTGATCAAGTCATGATAATGTTATAGTAGTGAGCAAATACTACTGATGGATTTTGGGGGAATAACTAAATAGAGTAGTCTTACATGTCACTGGTGTCAAAGGGCGTTTTTCTGGACTATAAAAAAAAAAAAGACAGAGTATACCCACTTCTCTGGGGACCACTACACCACTGGTCATCAGATATGACCCATTTGGACATTCAGAGACTCTGTAGTTATTATAGAAATACTGTCATCTTCTACATTGATCCACCAGTAAACCCAGTGTGATAAATGCATGTTGATGGAGACGCTTTTATTTTCAGTTAATGATATATTTTCTGAAAAAGTAACGTTTCCTGATTTTTTCTGTTTTGATCTAATAAGATTTCAATTTACAAATTTATGAACATATACATAATCAGTAAATTAAACGTAGAAAAATATGAGGTTTTCAGTAAAGAATACAAAATGCTGATGGTAATATTACGACACATGATGATAATATTACAAAAAATGATAATAAATCACTTGTCAATGTCAATAACAGAATGTAAAAGCAAATGTTTTGTCGTATAAGATGACTGTGTGACTACAGAGCCCCTGAACGTCCAAATGGGTCATATCTGATGACCATGAAAAGGTGACGATCTGAATTTTACATAAATTATTTTCATGTATTGATAGGATTAGTGGATCAACAGGTATTAAACATTTTAGATCAGTGTATGCTTTTGTTTGCTGGTGGCTATTTGAGACTTTAAGGGTTAAAGTAAATCACCATCGTGTATAATCCATCAGCCTAGTTTTACAAAGAAAAACAGAAATTCATGTCAAAAATAATCTGCTGTCAAAGTGTTTTAATTTTTTAGAGGAGCTGATGTTTCTCTAGTTTTCCCAGTTACTTTGATTGGCCTCAACTTTTTAGGCTTAATTTGTTGTGTATCCTTTCTTTTCTGTTTCACTCAAATCTTTCGCTGTATTTATAGCTTTGAGCTAACTCTGCCTTTCCAGTCCTCAACTATTTTACCAGCTCACAGAATGTCCTGAAAGGCTTGGCTTCAAAAGCGTCAGGTGGCAGCATTTACAAGGCTTTGCCTCACATTCCTGCTCTTTCATAAAAGCCCCTGCAGTAGTTGATAGAAAGGTGGGCGGTGGGTTTACTAGAGCTGCTGCATTGGACCAGGATGCCTCTGCGACAAATGTTATGAGCTGTCACGACTAAGATTAAAACCTCACAGTCAGTGGAAATGTCAAAGGTGTTGTCATGTAGGTGAGCAACTCATGATGACATGCTGATCTTTGTTCCACACAAGCTGTTTTTTTGTGTTTTTTGGTTAGAATTGTGTAATCTTGCAGGCCGACTGTTGTAAAGTCCTGTTGTCATGGAGACCTGGCCGACTTCAATAGTACCCGTGAAACGATCTATATTAAACCACAGTGTCTGTAACTATGTGTGGAAAGGTTTTTAGCTACAGACATAGCACAGAAATACTGGACATCTGCCAAACTGTCAAACAATATCTCGTCAAAAGGTAAGTAACTTCCCCCCAAAACAGAAATTGGTTTATTTATCTTCACTATGTCAGATTATGTGTCAGTAGAGAATAAAGTCAAACATCTGACTCCACCTGCTCATACCTTAGCCCTGAATTGTACTGTATACAATATACTATGAAATGCACTATAAAGGTTTTTCTCTTCATGTTCCTCTTTAGTCATTTAGTCCATAATTACCATTATAATTTTGGTCCCTCTAACCAGTGCCTTCAAACTGAAAAATTGGTTTGTTTAATAAAGTGAATCCATAGAGAAAACAGTGACAAAATGACAGAAAACACAAAGCGTAGAATCTAAGATCTAGTCTAGAATATAGAACTCTAGCAACTCTTTCTCTGAACCCAAAAGATATTCTGATTATTGTCACAGAGGAGCACAGAAACACAAAATAATCACATTTAAATGACTGAGTTTTTTTTATTTCTTACTACTGGAACTAAAAACGTATAATGTACGTCTGCAACTAAGACTTTATTGGAAACTGCAGAGCTGTTTTATTTTTCACTTTTTTTTTTTTTATTCAATTGGCTTATTTAATAGGGACATTGCACATTAATTCACATTGCTGTAAAAGCACCAGAGTTAGCCTAATGGTTGTTTTTCATCTGCAGTCCCTGTTGAACTGATCATCTACATCAAAATCAGAAATACTTTAATAATAAAGAATTCTGAATTACTGATCATTAAGCCAAAGTAATTAATCACTACAGGTAGAAGTAACCTTAACATGACAACTGCAACTAACAATTGTTTTCATTGGCAGTAATCTCGTGATTGACCAAAAATATTCACAATATTTTCTGTTTTGAGGGTAAAATCAGAAAATGTATTCATAGCAAATAGTTATTGATTCATTTAAAAGTCGACTGTTTTTTAATTGTTGCACCTCTACATTAGTCTAGTTTTCAGTCAGTATTTTCATTTGTGAAGTCTAGTTGTAGGTCAGTGTTTGTAGCTGTGTCCTATTACCTGATTCATTCAATAATCCAAGTGTGTGGTCTATAAAATATTCAGGTAGTTATACACTCAGGTACATTCATAATGATACATGATCGTCTGTTTAGTTCTATAGATATTAGACTTCTGACCCTCCTGTTGATGAAACAAATAACGGTTAAAGCTTATTTATTTAAATGATTATTCCTGTGTTTTGTAGGTTTCAGTTTGTTTCTGTGTTTGTTGGCAACTAATCAAATGACCAACAAATTGTTGCATTTCTGCGTTTTATGTCAAATTTTATTTTGTTATTTTTTTCATGTCCTTCTAAATTCTATATAGATAATTTCTATCTTTAAGTGTGCTAAAAGTAAAGGGATAGAAAAATGCTGCTCAGTGGTAGATATTTGTGACTTTTAATCATTAAGTCAGTTGTACTCAGTGTAATTGAAGTAATCAATTGGCACATTTTTAAATTTTGAGTCCCATGTTTTTGAGTTTTACCCACTGAACAATTTTGACTTTGGTTAATGAAAACTATGAAGAAACAAATTAACATTGAGGGTTTTTTTCGCCAATAAAATTGTCTTGTACTTAATTTTCAAAGTTCTATTAACTTTTCCTATTGAAAACATTAAGTCCTATTAATATAAAATGTTTGAGTTGCAATAACTGAAAACTTAAAGCCATCAAATGAAACTATTTGAGTTGATTTAATGAACACTTTAATTTACAAAAGATAAAAGCACAGATAATCCAAACGTTTAAGTTGTCAAAAATGTAAAAACTCAAAAATTCCTAGTAACCTGTTTGGTTTGAGTGTAACCTGAATTCTGTATCTCCTAGATACTCATTTCTGTGAATTCAGTGAGTTCAGTATTTATATAAATTCCTAATGGCTGAATGGCTCTTTGAATACATTTACTTAAATGGGTCAGTGAAGGCCTTCTGAACGTGACCTGGGTCTGGTCCTATCTCTACCTTTATCGTGGTCTCTGGGAGGTTGAGTGCCGTGGCCAGTTCACACCTCCGTGGTCTGGACACGTAGCTCTCTTTCACATACTCCTGCTCGAGCCGGCACAGTTGCTCGCGCGTGAACGCGGTGCGGTGTCGCCGGCTCTGGTCGAGCAAGGCCGCGCTGCGCGGGCACGGTTCCGTCTGCTCCTCCTCACCGCCCTGGACCGGACCCGGACCCGGACCGTGGACCACAGGGGCAGCTGCCCCCGGCGTCTGTCTGCCCTCTGATACTGGAAATGACGCACAGAGAGGCGGCCGTTAGTGTGGATGACCGGGCCTGAATACAGATGAATGGATGGAATATGGAGCAGAAGGGGTGTGTTTGGGACCAGAGGAAATTAACACTGAAAGGAGGAGAATTTTAAAAAACAAACAGAATTTAATAGACACTTTGGAGGTTTCACAGTTCTTAGTCTTTGATTGTGTACTTGTACTCATGTAGGCTGTTCCTTTAAAATTGATCAAAAATCGTTATACCACTTGGGTCAATAAATGCTGCGCAGCCTCATATAAAAAAAGGACCCCTGGTCACCGTGGGTACGTGGACTTTTCACATTGGTCACGGGAGGTTTATCTGGATTGGCCAAATAAAATTGCTGCTCAAACATAAAAAAGAAACACTTTCAGGAGGAAGCATGGGAGAAAACAATAGCCTGAATGTATTCGTTTGGAGACTTTTGTTTTTAATAATATCAGTGAAATAATGTGGTTTATCCATAGAAATAAAAAGGCTTGATATACTGTGATGTCTGTAAAAATGGTCAGGAACGTTTATCTCTACGCAGAATTCTAGATGAGGCCTATACAATGATTCATGATATATCATTCTGAAAAAAAAGGAACACTCTTTTCCTGTGTCTGCATTACACTTACATTAAACAGCAGCCATGCTGTCTGCTAAGGATTCATGTAAATGGAAAATAACTACAAAATGCTTTTGTAAAGGTCTTCAAGCCTAGTTCTTATTTGATAGATAACATGTTTCAACAGGTTACTTCTTTATTTTGACATCAAAGTTCAATAAATTACTGTATCTAAAAAAATGTGGAGAAGTGTTTCTCAAAATCCTATTTACTTACGCATCAAGCTGTCTGTATTTGTCAGATTTGGAGGGGAAATCCTCGCAGTATTCCTCTTCCTTCTGCGTTCCCCTGACTCAGATTCCGGCCGACTGCAGACGCAAAAACTTATCTTCGTGACACTTTCTTATACTCATCCAGGTTTGTTCAGACAGTCAGGGTGAAGATGAGGTGTTCCCATCCCCCCCCCTCCCCTGTGCCCTCCCCGGGGGCTCCTCTCCTTTACTTTTCTCGTCTCCCTCTTGCGCTCCAGACGCACCGCGGTGAGTGCGCGTCGGCGTGGCGCGGCGCCGTGGACGGCAGAGGTGTTAAGGGTGTTAGAGGTAAAGCTTTTGGTCTCCGTCTCGGCCTTTGTACTTTTGTTATGGAGAATTAAAGACGCGCAAGCAGAGACGGCAGCCAGGCTCTCATTGTTCTCCGCCGTTTGATGTTCTTCTGTTTGGAAGTGAATCATTACAGGCCTAATGGCTCCAAATTGGCCGACGAGGAGCATGGTGGGAAAGACTTATTAATTAAAATAATATTATAGGTATATGTGGCTTTAAACCAAACTATTAGAGAACCTTGAGTGTACAGCACATTTACAACTTTTATTTTTTGTCCCTATATGTTTAATGTAGGATTTTAACCCCTAAAGACCCAAACTTCCACCGCTAACAAGAAATATCTACACTTCTGAAATGTTTACTCCCTGTTGATCCACTAATCCTATCAATACATGTAAATAACTGATGTAAAATGCAGTTTGTCATCTTTTCAGGGCTTTCAGATATGACCCATTTGGACGTTCAGAGGCTCTGAAGCGAACGAACACCGTCATCTTCAACAACATTGATTCACCAGTAAAAGCCATGGAGTTTGATGAATGACAGTGGATGGACACACTTGTTATTACATTCAGTTATTAATATTGTTGCGGACTAAAACTACTTTTTCTTCAGTTTACTCTGTTTCTCATAAAATAACCCTCAACTTTAATCTGAGTTGTTATGAACATCTACATGATCAGTAAATTAAATATAGGAAAATACCAGCTTTTCACTGAAAAAATGCAATACACAGAGGATAATATCCAGATAAATGGTGATAAATCATGTAAGAACGGTTAAGTATAATAATAGGCTATATTAATAGGCTAGAGAAAAATTCATTCGGGTGCTGCCACAAAAGCGGTACTGTGTTTTTTTTGGGTTAAATTGCAATCTGTTAGACAAAAGGCTTATTTTCCAGCCAATATA
>JAPTYQ010000029.1:6516318-6528609 GCA_029814465.1 Ostorhinchus cyanosoma
ACACACACACGCACACACACACACACATATATATACATGTAAACAACAACAAACTTGTCACACCAGTCCCCAGACCTTGTCTGGTTTCACTGCTTTTCTGTCGTTTCCTGTTTTATTTTGTCAGTCTTCCTTCTGTCGTGTCTGGTGTATTTACTTCCTGTTTTCTGATTACCCCACCTATGTTATTACCTTTCCCCGCCCAGATTTGTTTCACCTGTGTCTCATTGTCTCCCATGTGTATATAAGCCCTGTGTCTGCCTTTGGTCCAGTGTCAGATTATAATTGTTTTGTTCTTGTTGTTACCTTAGTTTTGTTTTCCCTGGGTTTCATTTGTCTTTTCCCTGCCTGTTGACCTGGAACACATCTGTCTGACTGTAACCCGGTAAACCCGTTTGTCTGTTGTTTCCCTGCTGTTTATCAAGTCCATGTCCAGACCCTGCTCATCACATCTACTTCACCGCTGGGTTATTTTAATAAAGACACTTAACCATATTCTGTTTCTGTGTGTGTTGCACTTGGGTCCAAACCTCACCCGCTGACAAAACTAGTCAAATGTCATCTACAAACAAAATGTGCACTCTAGTCTTCAACACAACTTCTATCCAACCTACTAACTTACTAACCAACTTTCTGGTAACTTCCTTTGTCCAAATTGGGCGAGCCTTATTGGATGCCGATGTGTTAAATCTGACAAAGGGACAGGACTTTGGTTCCATTGTAAGGTTAAGGTAGAAGTATGTCATGTGTAACACCATCCATGGCTGCTCCATATTCCTCTGCAAAACCCTGGCCCCATTGACTTAAAATGCATATCTCTACAAATGCAAAGTCTGACTTTTTTTTTCAATGAGTCATTTTGGTCTCATTTGTTTTATTTGGACCCTCTTCTAGGCGTTCTGGTCCTTGGTTAAGATTTTTGGGTGAAAGGCTTTTGTCTATCATATTGTGATTTGATTGTGTTTGACCTCCTGCTTTATGATCAGACTTTCAGAGCTTCTGTAAATTTAATGCAGTGTATTTTTCTTTTTTTTAAGAGACAGCAGGACTTTCAAAGGACTTTGTTGTGCAAATGTTTGAAGTCTACACTGAAGTGGCTCTAAAATGACAATTTAAAAACCACTTAGGAATGTTCCAGTCTCCCCATCCCTGTCACACAGTCTATTATTCTGTTGTGCAGCATCCCAGTGACAAGGTACCTTCACAAAACACAGGTTTTTTTTGTCATCAATGAGTCTGTTCTCTTTCAAATCATCACATTCTACTGATTAGTTAAGTACCCCTGTTTTTAGTGCCCTGGGTTCTGCTGTGGTGTTTGTTGAGGAGAGAACTCAATATACGTCCATAGATGATGGAAGTTGACATTAGATTGCATGTCAAGATGATGTTAAGGATCTAAAACATTAGGGTGCTTTCACACAGCGTACTCCGATCCGGGCCTGAGTATGCTACATACTCAAGTCTGCTTAATTTTGTCCATGTGACCACAAGCGTGCCGTGCTCCAGTACCGGGCTGGAGTCCACTTGAGAAGGTGGTCCTGGATCTGGGCCACCCGCACTTTGGCACGGTACGATGCCATATGAAAGAAACCGCTTCCGGAGTCCGGACGTGACCTCATTATTCCGCCAGCGGAAGTCGGTAAACACATAGACAGTGCTCCTATTTTCTCTTTAAAAATCATCAGATCCGTGCATCACACGTTCACCTTATCAACCAAACCACGGGGAAATATCAGGGATAACAGAGGTCACTCTTCTTCTCTTTTCCTCAGGCTAACAGACATATAAGGGTTTATCTTCTTCTGACTTCCCCGTTTGTTGGACAGCGACAGAATCCCTCCACACCGCCACCCATTCATAGTCTGGCCTGGGCCACGGTACACGCCTGTGAACACGACATCTGAGGGAAAGGCGAGAAAGGACTGGAGTCCAGTACGGACTGGAGTACACTGTGTGAAAACGCTCTTATAGGAGGTGGTTGGGGTGGTCCAAACAATCCTAACCAGGCAGTATATGATGAGTTGCAAGTCAGAATGAGTTCTGTTTATGTATCTCAGGACACAGGAACAAGGTTTTACAAAACACATTTGCAAAGAATTAAATTTAAAAGAAAGGTTGCCCTTCTCAAGGTATTCAGGGACAGCTCTGTGTTTCTCCATCCAGATCATCCAGATTTGAATGTCTTATTCCAAGCAGCTGTTTCACTATTGATTCACTAGCCATTAGCTAACACCTCACCCCAAACATATTTTTATGCTCTGTCATTAAGTGCCTACAGTGGCTTGTACTTTGTTGCACATGTGTTTTAGACGAGCAGACCACTCCCGTTGTGGGCTCAAGAGTGTTGTGGGCCTTATTCCAAACATATTTCATGAAAAATGAAAAGGAAAGCTTCCCACTCAGACACCTACTGAGCACACATTTCTCTCAGAAGAATAAATAGCTGCATTTGTGACTGTGCATGCCAATGAGATTTTCCCTCCTTTGATTCTGGCCTCTGAACCAGGACTTTTAGAGATGTAATGTTTTCCATCGCTTGCTGTCACATTCTGCCAAAACCCCATTTTCCCAGAGGATTGGTAGTTTTGATCAAGTGATCAAAGAATACAGTTGTATCTGTAAAACATATGGTTATTGGATCCGCTTTATCACTGCACTGTGGTATTTTACCATCCATATTTGTGTGAAATTACCCTGCACTCATCACATTTCTTCAGTAAATCAATGGTTTGTTCAAGAAATTGCTTTTGGAGCATTACCTCTGGTGAGTCAATGTTGCTTAAACGTCAGTTTTCTTTGTTTTCAGAAATTTTCATTCACTATTTTCTTGGTTTCCAAACAACCTCCAAGTAGAGAAGTGAGATTTAATCATTGCATTCTTTTAATTCTTACTTTCACAATGGCATTGTATGTAGTGCAATGAAAGAACATTCTTCCACTTTTTATGTACAGGAGAGGAAATTCATTTTCAAATGCTTTAGTGGAGATCCAGTTGTCAATAAACCAAGTGTCATTTAAGAAAGCCAATTAAATAAAATGGAACAGTCTATTGATTGATACATGTCAGCTCAGGCATTGTGCAACAGGCAAGAAAACATCCCATGTTCAAAACTAACAGCCAAGAGGTGATGGTCTGCACAAAGGACAAAAAAACTAATGGCGGGTAAAAAACTGGTCAAAGGGACCAGATTGGTACAGAGCAGGTAAAAATAATGCAGGATTCTAAATATATTTGCGGAGCATTTCTTACATAAGCTTACAATTACATACCGTAATTTAACTATCAACTGCAAAAACTTTGTGAAAGTAGCCATGTTTACAGTATATGGACACAAGTAACTGAAGTAAAAGCCTGACTGGAATAAAAAAATATTAGCTAGTTAACTATGGGGCTACAGTTGAATATCGAACATAACAGTATTTTGAAATATAAATTTATACAAACACACATATCAAAGAAAGCAGAATTTAGTTTATGAATGTCTGCTAATACCGGAAATACACTTGATAATTTCAAAGATGACGATCTCTTAGCTTAGCGCTTGAGTTCCTAGATTAATTGCAATAGAAATGAAAGTGGGCCGATGCCGCTACACAGGACTCTGTTATACTGAGGGCTCTGGCCACCTCTGGAACCTGATTGGACACCTCAGGTGCCAGTGCCACCCCAGTTGATGGATAGATCACTGCACATCTCACTCAAAGATCTGCCATTATTAGAAATGTGAACGAGAAAGGTAGAATAAATGCCTTGATGATGATTAATATCAACAGCCCGCCTACTTCCCACTTTGATCCTAGATAGTATAAAAGGACATGGTTGAAGAGCCGTGGTTCTGCCTCTTCTGTGTGTTCTAGACAGCGCTGGGTGAAATCTCCTGCAGAAAGCAAATCTGTATGGAATATACGATATATTCAAAGGTTAGAAACCCAGTACTGGGTTGGCAGAGTATATCACTGTTGATGTGTTGTAAATGCATATATTTTTGTTCATTGTTGGCTAAGTGTTGTTGATTTGTAACATATTGTTTTATTGAGTGATTTAAATGCACATGTTCCAAACAAAGGATTCATTCAAAAAAATCATGATGTTCAATATTTGTAAATGGTAAATGGACTGAAGTTATGTAGTATATTTCATGCCCAAAGCGCTTTACAATTCCTCACATTCACCCATTCACACACACACCAGCAGGCGGCTGCTGCCATGCAAGGCGCTGCCAGACCCAACTGGGAGCAATTTAGAGTTCAGTGTCTTGCCCAAGGACACTTTGACATGTAGAGAGCCGGAGCCAATATTCAAACCGCTGACCCTTTGGTCACTGGACGAGCCAGTCTACCAACTGAACCACAACTGCCCGTTTGTAGTGATATTTATATATGTCTAACAAAGACTGCTCCTATAAACAATTCCCAGTCTAGCTTCGTCTGTAGGCCTAACTGTTGATTATTAACAGGGGTGATATTAAATCATGGTTATGAAAATGGACTTGTTTTTATGGTCTTGGTCTTGACTCAGTCTTGACTCCTGAAAGACCCAGTCTTGCTTCCTCAAAGACTCAGTCTTGACTCGGTCTCGACATAGGTGGTCTTGTCCCCATCACTACCATGGATATACATTATTATATATGGATTTCCATTTTCTGACTGTTTGACCCAAATAAAAGCAACTACAGACAGTCATGAATGCTATACACAGCTGACTGCAGCTTAATTTCCACAACATGATGAAAAAAGTTAAAAACACTGTAATATTTGATTTTGGGTTCACCTTAAATTGACTAATCTATGTTCACTTGCCACTGTAGGAACCCAGGTTACATAGCTCTCAAAACAAACCACATCTAACTGTTGCATGTCTGTGGCTGCTGTAGTTCCTGAAAATGAGTCCACCTATTACTCATTGGAAATTATTTCACTGCAGCTTTCCTGGGGGCTGCATAACAGGCACTGTCATGAAAAATATTTTGCAGTGGATAATCTAATAAACATTATTAGAGCTGATACGATTAATTGGTTAATTAAATGGAATCAATTATTCGACTACAATTTTCCTGAATTGAAGCTCCATTTCTTTAATTTTGTTATCGCTAAACAGAGTTCCACTGTGTTTCACACGGACACTTATTGTGATGCACATGACACCAGGATCAACACAAGCAACATGGAGTGCAATAAAGTAGGTGTTTAGGGTTAGGTCAACCCCACATGCACCTCTAAAGCTTATTACTTAAATATTTTAGATAATTACCTGCCAAACCAGACTTCAATTGCATGTCCATGCAATGTAGACTTTTCCAAGGTTAAAGCTCTTATTCAAGTGTTCTTTAGTTGAATTAAGACTTTGCGATGGCCATGTAAAATGTTTACTTTGTAGACCAAACTCAAGCCATTGTCTCTTTGTTGTCAGTAATTGTCCTGCTCAAATGTAGATTTCTGTTCAAGTTTTAGTTTGGGATACCTTCAAATGACGTTTCAAAAATCCACATAATGCTATTTCTTCATGACGCCTTTGTTTTCTCAAGCACAGAATTGACGTTGCACTAAAACAATGATGCAGAATTGACACCAGCTAAAAATGAACTTGGTGATGGTTTCTTCTGAACTCTTTCTGCAAGTGATTTTCTCTCTGAACTGATCAGAGCATCTCCTTTCTGCTGTGACACTGCATTCTTCTTATTGTTGATCAGTTAAGACGTGCAGCTGTTCATTTTTCTTCTGTTTCTGCTCACTCTGCGCTGCAGATTATGGTGCTGACCAGATGGGATGTACAGTTTGCTCAATAAATCTGAACATTTTATGTTAAGAGTCAGTGGAAGCAGCTGGTGCTATGAACAGAAGAACCCATTAGCTCTAAAAAAGAAAAAAATGCAGCAATATCACGTAGCAGCGATTTACAACATGTTGAAAATGATTTAAAAATCAAACTGCTGCTGTAGTTTGGTCTTTAGCAGTTTTCTCACTTTGTTCTAATCTTTTATAGTTTTCTCAGTTATTTTCTACTTTTCTGCCAATTTACTGGTAGGTCCAGAGAATTGGATACACCCACTGTGGTGCCCCACATTGGTTTGTGGACTGGACTTTTGATGCCACATCACTATTTTTATTATTAGGAGTCAGAAGTGATCACATTTGGACAAGAGAGTTCAGCTGATGTTATGTTAATTGAATGACAGCTGCAATGTAGTTGTCTTACACTAACAAGAACATTTCACATGGATTTTTCAGCAAATTCAATTACATCAATGTTCTCAATAATGCAGTGTTCATGTGTAATATATGCACACAGTTAAATGATAATAATTGTTAAAACATAATATCTTTTTTCTTAATCAATCAAAGATTCTCAACTCCTAAAGACCCAAATATCCACTGCCAACAAAAACCATTGACTGATCTAAAATGCTAATTCTAGTTGAACCACTAATTTTATCAAAACATCTAAATGACTGGTGTAAAATGCAGCCTGTCATCATTTCATGATCATCAGATATCACCCATTTGGACGTTCAGAGGCTATAGTGAATATGGAAACACCGTCATCTTTTACATTAACCAGTAAAAACCCATGGAGTTTGACAAATGAGAGTGGATGGAAATGCTTGTTTTATGTTCAATTAATGATATCTTTTACAAGCCATTTTTCTTTAGTTTTCTCTGTTCTAATATAATACCTACCTTTAATAATCTGTGAACGTACTCAAAGCGTTTATGAACATCTGCACGATTAGTAAATTAAATATGGAAAAATACATACACTGAAAAATGCAAAATGCAGAGGATGATATTATAATAAATGGTGATAAATCATTTAGGAAAGAAGAAAACATAATTTGGAAGTTGTGACAAAAATAACTGTGGGTCTTTAAGGGTTAATCTCTCAGAGCTCTAAGTACCCATATGTGATGGCACATGTTTTATGGCTGAAACAAGCTTGGGCGTTGTAGTAAAAATAACCTTGCATCAGAGTGAAACCAAAAATGTAACTCATCTTCCTAGCGAAGCTCTAGAGTGTATTATCTGTGTAAGGAGGATCACCTGAGCTGAACACTGAGGTACAAGGCCCCCTCCTGTTGGTCACTGAGGGAACATATCATGTATTCAGACCCCCATCACAGTATACTGGAGAACCTCCACTAGTGTAAAACAAAAAATCCATGTGGACATGAACTTTTTAATACAGCAATCTCATCATGTCATCAATGCTATAATGACATATTTCCTGAACTCCTAAAACATCCATATATACATATTTATCCTTTTACAATAGTTTACCTGACTCCAGGTTGTCAGCAGATGATTTTAATTCCAATCAAAACATCCAGAAATTAACTTCAAAAACTACAAGACCACCAAGTTATGAATTAATCACAAAAACATGGCTTTATATGATACAGAAGAGATATGTTAGTAATATACATAATACTGTTCTGATGAAAGGGGCTAAAAACTTATAGTTGATAGACTGCAATAATATGCCATAATTTTAATTTGAGCAGAAAGAAATACTGTGTCATTCCCAAATCGGAACTTTTGTAATATTGCCTGTAATAGTAATGTGTTTGACCTCTGACCTTCTATGACTGTACTGGATGAAATGACCTTACAGTGTCATACACTGAATGCATCCTTATCCTCCTGAGAGCTCATGTTTGCACATTAATACATTTTATTTTAGGTTTACTGTGGCTTACACTTAGTTCATCTTAACTCAAACCTGTTCTACTCATTAACATACAGTTTTTGAAGCATCAAATGCACTTAAAAGTGTATAAAGAAGATCAGAAAATCCCTGTAAAAATGTATTGGAAAAGCAAAACTTACAGGTGTTATTGTTGAAACTTATCTATCTTTGCATATTAACATTTGTAGCTTGATATAACATGTAAATTTGACACTTTAATAGCAGCAAATAGCCAGAATGCTGCTAGCTACTGTGTGATGTTGAAAATGATGATGTGTTACAGAGAATAAGGCATATACCCTAAAATATACAGTATTTGCAAACTAAACACATCTGCTTGTGCACCATTTCACAGCAGTTCTACAGACTTGTCGAGTTTTAATCTTTATTTCCTTGCCTGTGTTTTAGTTTTTTGCACAGTAATCTTCACACACTGATTAGTTTTTACACCGGTAATGCATTAGTGTACAGACATAAACTCATTTTCCCCGTATGAGGTCATCTTTTTTTATTTTTCCAGAAATTATTTCCTGCTCTTATCAATTACTACTGAGCCTTAATATCTAAGAAAAGTAAAAATGCAGACAAGCTACAGTTAAGTGCCCACTTTCAGACTTCTACTGTGAGTTTGGGTTTGATTGTATCGAAAAATGTTTTGAGATCACATGATTTATCTTTAATTCAGCATCAGCCTCAAGCAGCTTTTTATAAATTTTCATATAACATTTAAAAATAGAATGAACTGGTTTTGACAGTTTCACTGTCAGTAAGGTGAAAAAGATGCTGTCTAGCAGCCCATGTATGTCAGCTGCTGTCTTTACATAGAGTCCTCATACTATAATAAAGGAAAGTCAAATAGAAAAACTAAAGTAAGTGAATTTGGATTTAAGGTCATGTAAGCACTTCCTTGAGCAAATGAAAGTTAATGATTAACATGAGCTCCAAATTTAATCAGGATGTGTTTATGACCCATTTATTTATCAACAAATATTGTACCATGGTGTAAACACACACTGTATTGATTCTTCAAGTCACATTTTCTTTATATGGAGGGACTTAGATTCTACATTAACAGTGGTTATAAACAGATAATTCCATTTTATAATTGATTTTAACAGCAATTCTGTCAGTGTTCAGTGGATTTTTTGTGTGTGTGTTTTTTTTAAGGCAGCTTCCCTTCTTAACCACCATAGATCCAAACAGACACCAGCAACTAAAAGCATCTCCTGTAAAATTCTTAATACCTGTAGATCCACCAATCGTATCAGTACATGCAAATAATTGGTGTAAAATGCAGTTTGTCATCTTTTCTTGGTCATCAAATACGACCCATTTGGATGTTCAGAGGCTCCGTAGTGAATATGGAAACACCATGGTTTTTCTACAATACTAATTCACCATTAAAACTAATGGATTTTAATGAAGGAGAGTGGATGGAGATACTTGTTTTATACATTCAATTATTAATATATTAACTGAAAAAGCCACTTTTTCTTCTTCTTTTTTTTGTTTTGATATAATAACCCTTGGATTTCCTTGAAGCTTTGACGAATATCTACATGATCAGTGAATTAAATACAGGAAAATACCTGATTAACACTGAAAAATGCAAAATACAGAGGATAATATTATAATAACTAGATCCCTTTAGAAATCTCAAATAGCGACAAAAATTCTTTTAGAAGCCACCACAAAAGTAGCACTGGGTTTTTATGGGTTAAAGTCAGATAACATTCATGATAAACTCTGAGTTTCAAAGACAGGAATGGAAAACAGAGATACCCAAATGTTCATGATGAATTCTAAAACCCTTCATTTTAATTCTGTGGATATTATTGCAATACTTCTGTAAGATTTAACAGTAATCTGGTCATGGTGAGGATTTTCACTTTTTGCAGCAGGTTATGAATGTTTGTGTATTAAATCTGTTGATTGGATGATCATATCTAACGAATGAATGCATGAAAACTATTATTTATTGTTACCTTTAAGTCCAGATCTTGTAGACTGTATGGATTACTAATACTATGAAAAGCAAAATGACTGAATATGATATTTAACATTGATCCTTGAATGTTTCTTTAATTAAGCCTTTTAATTTCCGTGAGAAGTGTCATGTCTGCATTTTGTCTTTTGTTTCGTTTAGGGTTTAAAATATTGGTTTCATGTCGCAATGTCTGAAATAGAAAAAATAAAATAAAATAAATAAATAAAGCCAATCCATCCTAGAAAAAAAACGCGCCGTGATGGATAGATAAATCCTTGAATAGTCAGTTTGCACATCTTTACACGAAAACAACATTTATAGAATGTATTTAGAACACGTACAAGAACTGGAGTCAAAAACTGAATGATCCAGGTTGGATTCACGAACGCACCTGCAATTTACAACAGCTACAACTGTCCTTTGGAAATAACAGGCCTACGACTCATCTATCTGCAAAAATGTCTGTATCTAATTGTATGACGTGAGATTTAATCACATGAACGTTTCTAACTTTCCTCTCCGTCCATTCCTGCATCCGCCGTCTTTTCCCTTCATTGTACAATCGCTGCATCCGTCTCTAAACTCCATTAAACAGATAAAACGGAGGAAAGAGAAAGTGTTTTAACGAATGGACTTGGTCAAAAATAAATAAATAAATGAATAAATAAATAAATAAGCTCTGGCATGTCGTACGTAATCTCCTCCTTGGACGCACTTTGCCTGAAAAGCCGCATCTTTGATCTGTGTCCGATCTGACATTTCTGAGTCACACACAGGAACACAACAGCAGCGAGCAAACATTCATATTTGGAACTTTTTAGGTATTTTCTTTTTATTTTCTTATCAGCAACTCGCAAAACAGTCACCATTCATTTATTTTATCATACCAAGAAAGCCCTAAACCCAAACAAATGACCAGAACTAAAAAATTAAAAATAAAAAAAGATGAAAATGAAGAAATAAATTGCCACAAAGTTCTTCAGTTGATAACCTTAAAAGTCCAAAGTTTTCTGAACTTAAAAGTTATGATTACCTGTACTTTTGTCTTTTGATTGCACTGAAATGAATGTGCTCATTAAATCAACTCAAATATTTTCATTTTCATTTAAGATGAGTTGTTTTCAGTTATTTTTAACTCAAATATTTTGTGTTAATATGACTTAAAGATTTCAATAGAAAAAAGTCAACAGAACTTTGACAAATAAGTTGTCAGAACTTAAAATATAAACAACACAATTCTATTTTAACGAATCTTAACGCTTATTAGTTTCTCTGTCATTGTTTTCAGTAACCACAAACCAAAATTGCTCCCTTTGTAAAACTCAAAAACATGAGACTCAAAATTGAAAAAAAGGCAATCCATGCCTCAATTACATTTAGTTAAACTTACTTAATGACTAAAAGTCATGAATATCTTCTAGCTAATAGCATTTTTCTGGCCCTTCACTTGCAGCACCCTCAATGGTTGAAATTATTCAAATAGAAAAAAATAGCAGGAAAAAAATTACATTTTAAGTATAATTGATTTGCTGCCAACAACTACAGCTTCTGTTTTGCTATGAAGGACAGGACAGGTTTTATGTGTGTGGCAGAAGGAAGAAGTTCAAACCTAGGTGATAAACCTCAGACTGAAAATAAAGGATGGACACGAATCACTGATGTGTAGAAAAAAGAAAAAGATTTTGAGAAGAACTGGTCAAAAAACTCTAAAGATGGTCCATATCCTACATGGAAGCTGATGAAAAAAAAAACACTGTCAGTAAGAGGTGGAATTGTTGTTTCTATACTTGGTTTAGTCTCATGTATTGTCCCTTGTGTGCTAACATATTTAATCTGTTTTGTCTTCCAGGATTTTATGCAGTGCATTCTGGTTCAGGTCTTCCTCCAAAAGGAGATTTTTCTTTTTCAGGGACGTCCAGGTTGAAGAGAAAGTACTTTCAAAGCTGATTTTTATTTATTTTTTTTTTTAAATACATATAATAATATTGGGTCCCTATAACGCTTTACAGTATATTGGTACATGACACATCAATCAAAATAATCACTAAAATAATCACTATTTTCATTCAGGTGGAGATTGAAGCTCAAATGTTCCTTACAGAAACACAAAAAACTAGCTGAAATACATTTTAAGAATTTAGCTTTTTTTTTGAACTGGAGTCATTTTTTAAAGTAATGTTTCAGTTTTAGGCTCAGGTTGACAATTTTTTTATGAACTAGAGTTTTGTGGCTGTACTTTAATGTGCTGTAACACAGTGAATCTGAATTTTCCGATCAGGAACCTGAATGGGTCACAGACTTGCTTTATAGAGTGTCCAGTTGGCAGACTAAAAAAACACAACATTGCTGTGATTCATGTGTCACAACCAACTACATTGTTGCTTTAATTTTTCAGGTTGCATATTTTTGTACAAAACTGACATGAGTGATTCTGAGACAGACTCACTGGTTCCTTCAGATGCAGATGAATGGAAATAAAATAGTTCCACATGCAGTGACTAAGAGAATAATTCAAGTATGTGGATCACTGTAAGTTTGCATCTGCATCAACAACACACACACACACACACACACACACACACACACACACACACACACACACACACACACACAAATACACAAA
>JAPTYQ010000029.1:6539905-6553723 GCA_029814465.1 Ostorhinchus cyanosoma
TATATAAATTTAAAATACACAATTAACGCTCTTTGCAATTCAGTTCACTTCAGCAAACTTCATTAACATGAACATAAACATGTAGACGGGTTTACAGATCTCTTCATATACACGTATTAAAGGTTCAAAGCGATTATAAATGATCACGAGATAAAAAAAGTGATCTTGACATGTACGTTCTTTTATCTTGTATTTCTATGTTCTTTGTTAAAACAGACACAATGTTTAGTCTACCCAGTTCTATAACGCTTTCCATGTCCTGTTACTATATTTGTGGAATGTTCCGACGCTTGGTGAGTATTTGTCATGTTCTGACCATAAAGACTGAACGTGTAAACGTACAATCAGTCATCAAAACAGGGAAATAAATAAAATCACAATTTAAAACTTGGAAAAAAATAATGATTTGACTTTTTTTTTTACCGGTATATTGACATTCGTTGACTTATGTTAGGTCTCAGAGCATCAGTCCAGAATCATTATGAATGTTGATCCGGATTAAACAAGATGTAAAAATACGTTGCATGTTTTCGCTTGATGTTTTCGTTTCGAGGTGAAAGTGTACTTTCAGGCACTGTATTCCTTTATGCACACGCCAAAAACAACCTCTGACTTCAGCGTAAAATAAAATTAATTCACCTTTCAACACGTTTTCATCACCTAACGCCAATTTATGGAAGCATAATTGTTAAATAAAAAAAAACATACAAACAAAATAAAACAAAAACCGTATTTCTTGGGCCACTTAGAGGCCACACAAACAGTTTCATCCTCCAATATCCTTTACTCCGTCAGAACTGTTTGAGACTCATCTCATATAAATGTAAAACTATGAGCAGGTAATGAAACAATTACGCAAATAACACTACTCCAACGCACAGTTAAACCTTTGAACCAATGCCATAATTCTCTAAACTTAAAGCCTCCAAATCCCATCTATAAACCTTTACGCTTCCTCCAGAGGAAAAGCACACATACATTTAACTCGAAAAACTAAAATGATAAATGTCCAATGGGTGCAGTTACTTTAATAATCATATATTTCCTTTGAAAAGTTGGAAATGCCCCTGGTATGTTATGATTTTTAGAAATACTTTTACAGCGGTGAAGTTTTGTCATGTATTTGGCAGCGTCGATTATAAGTCTTTAAATGTGTCTATAATTTTGTGTAATACTGATGCATTTTTACACCAGGGCTCAAATAACTTTAGACAATATTTAAAAGAATGAACAAATTATGGGAGGAAAGTTCATGTATGCTGGCCTCTTAAACTTGATTAACTTTAAAAACGTTGCATGTATTTCATATTTTTATTAGCCTTTTATTTTGCAAAGTTAAGTTTTAATATTATACAAAAATATTATTAGCATGTGAGTAGGAAGGTGCACTTTGAACCTAAATGTACTGAAATGACATGTCTGTCTCAGTGGTTTATGTCTCTTGTTTCCAAACTCACACTTTTGTCACTCTGTTCACGCACTTCACTCTGACATGATGCAGCTGCGCGTGCAGAGCAGCGCATGGAGGAAGGTGAACGGTTTCACGGAGCTCGCGCTGTTCTCGTGCCACCGCTCGAGTCTCGTAAAAATATTTTTTCTTTGACTGACAATCCCCACCAAGTCTCTTCTTCTCCTTCTTTTTTCTCTTGTCCCGTCACGTGATCACTCGGTCTCATCCAATGGACACGCGTCCTCCCTCCTTCCCCAGTCCCGGGGGCTTGTTGCGTCAAGGCTGCGGCTGGAATGTAACCGGAGGTCCGGCCGGTTACCGGCAGTCTTTGCCTTTGAGCGCCGTCACCAAACGGTGCAGCAACGCACGGGCTATGACAGTGCGCGTGACGGTCCAAGTGATTTACCTGACCCCCGCGTGCCCATAAGAGCCGGTGGTCACAGACAAACCCATGCGCATCAGTTCAAAGTCTCCAGCCCATGTAGCAGCTGAGCGCACGAGACTCTGAGAGGACACGGCGACCACCAGAGGCCAGAGCGGGAAAAGGAGCGCCTATGACCGCCTCCCTGGTCCTAAACCCTCGCTGGCCAGCGGAAACGGTAATGTTTGTGTATGACAACAACCTGGACGACCTGAACAAGAACATGGAAGGGTTGGTGGGCAGCGGCAACTTCGCCGCCGCCACTGCGGCGAGTCAGTGCCGCAACATTATGGCGCACTCGGCTGCGCTGAGCGGCCACCCGTCGGGTCTGGTGCACTCTTCCGCCGGCTACTCCACCGTGGACGTGTCCGCCTCGGGCTCCAGCGAGACAAGCGCATCCTCCGCGAAGCAGTGCGCAGCGGGACCCTGTCCGGCGGCCGCGGTGCCGCACCAGAGCTCCTCCGCCGCCACCGCTCTACCTTACAGCTACTTTGGTAACGGCTACTACCCGTGCAGGATGGGGCGGGGTTCTCTGAAGTCTTGCACCCAGGCGGCCGGAGCCGCGCTCAGCTCACAGTACATGGACACCACAGTGACCTCTGACGAATACCCGAACCACCGGGCCAAGGAGTTCGCCTTTTACCACGGCTACCCCAGCCCGTACCAGTCCATGGCCAGCTACCTGGACGTCTCCGTGGTCCAAACCCTGGGCACCGGGGAGCCCCGCCATGACACCTTGCTGCCTATGGACAGTTACCAGCCGTGGGCTCTGACCAACGGCTGGGGTGGGCAGATGTACTGCTCCAAGGACCAGGGCCAGGCCGGTCACCTCTGGAAGTCTGCTCTGGCGGGTAAGACTCAGCTTGATCCCCCTTTGTTCAGCTCAGCATTTAAACAATGACAGATGGGCCTGGAGCCAGGCCACATGGAGGAACTAGACATGTTAGGGGAGAACACCTCTTATTTACCTTTTAATGTCTTCTTTTGAGATGTAATGTTGTTAGAATTAAGTATATTTTGCAGTTAAACCTGATCATTAACTCTGTGCATTATTCATTGAGAAAATATGCCCAAGTGAAGAAAAACAATCCGGTCTGCTCGGGGGCTTTTTCTGCAAATGATGCGCAAAATGAAACAAGTTAAAGCAGATGATCAGACTGTGAGTGCGATTAATGATACCAGACAACAGGCTGTAACAACTAAATGGCATTCTCGTGTGTTACTGCAGAAGAAGGTATTTATTAAAGCTATTACACAAGGCCTTTAATTAACCAGAAAGGTCACGTGTAGCCTGGCCCTGCTGATCTAATAATTAGCTCATTATCAGCTAACTAATGTTCACATTGAGGCGTTAACATTGCGATAAAACGGCTCCTTCTACTATTACTGTTATACGTAATAGTATTCAGTATGGGGGTTATTTTATGAATTCATTTGTAACTTTTTGGACATTTTTGTCTGTTATTAAATGTTATAGGAATAGTGCACTTTGATAGATATTTCTGTGACTGTTTACCCAGATGGACAGGCGAAAGGACGCTCAACAAATACAGAACAGACAAAAACAAAAGCATTAATAAACACTTTAAAATAGGAGAGGCTATGCAGCAATAAACAAAACAAATAATCGAGCTGAGGTATCTTTCAGGTATGGCTACACGTATCTTTTTCGAGCATGATTTTAGATTAATTTGAAAAGATGGCTTTGCAAAAAATGAATGAGATATATTTTGAAGAAAAAAAATCCACTAGACCATTTCCATACTAACATGGTGCACTTGCGGCCTGGCCTCCTGCTTTAGCTTTTGTTATGGGCATAATGTTGTCAGTGTGCGTGGGTTAGGATGGATGTCCAATCAGCTCAAAGCATGAAGTGACGCTGTCATTGAAACTACATATTCTGCAAATAGAAGTGTCTAAATGTCTCCAGTCTCATCCTCAGACTACTTCCCTCCACTTTTCTTTCGTTCAGATGTCGTTGCGCACCAACATGACGGCTCTCCGTTCCGCCGCGGCAGGAAGAAGCGGATACCATATACCAAGGTACAGCTCAAGGAACTGGAGAAGGAGTACGCCGCCAATAAATTCATCACCAAGGACAAGAGGAGGAAGATTTCGGCCGCGACCAACCTGTCAGAGAGGCAGATCACCATCTGGTTCCAGAACAGGAGGGTCAAGGAGAAAAAGTTCGTGGCCAAAGTAAAGAGCAGCAGCGCGCCTTAGCATGCAGGTGAAGGAACTTCAATCTGAACTGAACTGAAAGAAAGAAAGAACTGAGAAAAAATAAAAGAACACCACATGGTGCTCTTTACGGACTCTTACTCGTGTGCGTCAAACAATACAAGAAGCAGACGGTGGAAGAAGGACATAAAGGACAAAAAAATAAGCGAAAAGAACCAAAGTCGTTTGGTAAGCCTCGTCTGCAGAGGCGTCCTGTACATACAGCACCTTCCTGCCTGCTCTCTGTTGTAACTGTCTGTCAGCTGTCTGTGTTTTACTGTTCGTCTGTGTTGTCTGTGCCCAGTAGCGGAAAAAACACTATTATGCATATTGTTTATAACGCCTGTAAACCAGTAATCAAAGTATAGTGCATCACTTAATAAATTCTTTTAATCCCACTGAAGTCTGTATTAGGTTACGTCTTAAACTGATCCAAAAATGCAATCGGGCACCTCGGCGTGGCCGTGCGTAATGTGGGCGTAATGCGTGTCTGTGTCCCCGGTCCTTACCCTCACAGATGAAACGTGTTTATGAGGCTGCGGGTTTAGATTCGGATTAAACCTCCGTATGGGACGAGCAACAACAATGTTATCCATTTACTCAATGTCATTTCACAGGCCTGTGTAGAACCGTGTGAACAAAATGTCCAACATATTAAACAGGATGACGGATTAATGTTCTTTACGCAACTCAAAGTCGGAATTCGCAGGTTAAACTCAGCCCAGGACAAGCTTTTAACTGAAGCGTTTTCATGTAAAAAACAAAATATAACAAAAATCAGACTAAATGTTTTCAGAGTGAGCCGGTAATTAGAGTAAATAAAGATGGAACAAATACACGGGTTCCATACATTACACTGAGAAAATGTAGTTAGAAACAATTCTTGTGTAAATTTAGAAGCAACAGTAGGATTTCCTCCATCCTTTAAATCGGATTCAATGGGATGAGCTCTGGCACTTTATGAAGGTTTAGTTGGATTTCTGTATCTTCCACAACCTCCACATCGCAACATTTTCTGTACAAAATATAACGTGAACCAGCAGGTTATTTCCATTTGGAAAGTTGTGGGAAATTTTCCTTGTAATAACTTCAGGCGCATCCAAAATTGTAGACTTATGCATTTTTAACAACTTATTTAAACCTTTTTTTTCAGCACTTCACAGTAAGTTAACTTTAGTTACATTAGTCATTGCAGTCATAACCATTATCTAACAGTTAATTAACTAATGTGTTTTGTATCAGTCGAAGTTAATAGCATTAAACAATTACATCGGTATCTTAGTTGATATGAACACCATTTGTAAATAATTATTTTTACATAGTCAATCCTTGTAGATGCATTAGTCTATGTTACTGTAGATGTGTATGGATAGCTTAATTATTGTGAAAACCACGAATAAATTCTAGACACATACTGTTAATGCGTGTTTAAAAGTATAACAATACGACTAATGTATTTTATATCAAGATACAAGAAGCATTTCCTTTTTGCGTAAAAAGTAATATTTAATCTTAACTACACAAAGAAAAACTGGCCCTAAGTTTTAAGAACTTTTATTATTAGCGTGAAGTGGGAATGGATGAAGTAAATACTGCGGAAAAGGAGAAAAGCAATGTTCGTTCAAAAAAAAAAGACGGTAATGATGTAAACAGCATCTTAAGTAAATAGGCTATAGGCTAAAAAGAATAAAGTTTTAGTATTTGAGAGATTTAAGAGTAGTTCGAAAAAATATTAGAAACGATGATATACTACTAATAATAATAATCATCATCATAATCAGACTGAACAGAACTAGCAGACATGTTTCAGTGTGTGTGTGTGTGTGTGTGTGTGTGTGTGTGTGTGTGTGTGTGTGTGTGTGTGTCTGTGTGTGTGTGCGCGCGTGTGTGTCTAAGGTCTGAGAGACACACAGAGCCCTTGACCTTGACGGTCACGTGACCGTCTTTACGCTCAGTAGAGTCTATACCGCCAACGTTTTACAGCAACCTTGTCTCATAGAAACAGACAGACACCACACACACAGCCCACACCTCAACACACACTCCTGTTCACATATAAACCTCTACTGCGCAGCTGCTACAACAGCCTATGGTGCTGCGCGGTCACGATGTCGGCGACAAGTGACTGATGATGGCAGGCGGCGGGGGCGCGCAGTACAGTGTCTGCGTCAGGTTTGCAGTGGATGTGGGTTTTATTAGAAGTAGCAGCAGCCGGCCGCAGAAATAAATCACATCAGCATTTTTGGCATCAGAATGCAAGGTGAAAGGCACCAGCACGCATGTGGTTTGTTTTTATTTTTACTTTTGCATCAGAACGAAACAAAACCTTTCCAATGAATTAAGTCATTAGAATAATAAAGATTGTGTCCATTTTCTAACTAGAAAAACACAAACACATGTTTCTATGAAACAATACATGTTAGAAATACTGGCAGGGATTTAAATATAACGTCTAAAGTCAAAATAATCACTTACTCAGAAAAATAAGAACGAAAATAGCACCGGGTCTGTTTTGTTCCTGTATCTCCAAAGTGTAACAGAACGTTGTTGATCAAAAACTCATATTATGGCGCCTCGTTTGCACCTCACACTACCTGACATTCAAAATCCGTTTAATATTTACTGAACTAAATGAACAACTGAGCTCACTCGGTAGTTTAAAACAATAATGGCAAAAGTGATCAAACTTTTACGTGAAAAAATTCCACTTTTACCCAAATTAGGTCCAAATTCGCGGCACATTTGGATGGAACCTGAATATGATCTTCTTGAACTCACGTAATATCTTTGAAATCAGACTGAGGAGCATCGTTCCAATATGATGAAGCTTTTTAAATCTGCTCAGTCTAGTTCTAATCTGTACATCCAACCTGTCTCTACCGCCGCAGTCATCCAGTGTCACGCTTCAGCCAAAACCCTAATATTTACTTTAACAGCCAAATGTAAAGCACTGTAACACCAGATAATAAAGATAAAGATACGATTTTATTTTACAAATTATCAAATGATATTATACTGTTATATCAATCACACAATTTAACTACACTGACGCACAGTGTGAAATTAAATTTTACATGACAAGTTGTATTTCCTACTGAAGTTGGAATCTGTGAGTGTGTGGAAGCGTTTATGTTAAATAATAATAATAATACATTCACGTTTTAAGTGTACGTTAAAATCTGATGTAGCCTACCCCATTGGAAATATTGGAGGGATATTGAAGGTTTTAAGTCTAGTTTGGTAGACATAGTCAACCTTCACCTGCAAACAGATCAGTTTTAATGTGAACAAGGTGTATTAGCAGAATATCCTGGGACAAAAGCTCAAATTGATCAAAATCTATAGAACAAGTGTAACGTTAGACCCACTATAGGCCACGATAAAAACGATTAAATAAACTATAAAATGCAGGATTTTTAGGATATTTTTTGTAAAAACTTTTATGGCGACCCACATGAAAGCGAATGTTAAGTGTTTTTATTATTTAATTACAGGCACGTTGTGAAGGGATTTCATTCATTTTAAATGTCATAGTGTATTAAACGTCTTTTGACACTTTGTTGTTATTTATTTTTTTTGCCCCTTTAAACTATCGATTTAGAAATAAAAAGAAAAGAAAAGGTTCAAATGTAATAATGTAGGCCTAATGTATCGATCAGAATTACGCACAGCCGCGTCCGGTGCTGTTTTGACTGTCTGACTTTTAAGCCTTTCACCAACGAGGACAAATATTCCTATCTTTCATCACCACATTGGAAGTTTTGTTTACGCTTTAGTTCTGAACTAATTTCTTTCCAAAATGCGCAAAATGCCATTGAGAGTAAAATAAATAAACATATAATTGAAAAGCGAATGTGCGTCTCAGTTGAAAATATCCATATGTCCTACATATACACACTGAGACAGGGAGAGGTAATGGCATGGGAAATATAAAGTTGTACCTATACATTTTATTTATTTATGTCTTAACTACTTTTGAATGCGACATTTGAAGACAAGAGAATGACGGTGGACATCAGGCCAAAGGGACAAATTAACTTAAAGTAAATAGTTTTACATTTATCAAAGTGAGATGTCATTTCGATCAACTATCATTAATATATACATTCTGAAGAGCGTTTATATTCTGCTGAGTGTTAAAGTGAATTTCATTTCCTGCGTGTGTGTGTGTGTGTGTGTGTGTGTGTGTGTGTGTGTGTGTGTGTCGGACCGTTAAACATTAACATTGAACTTGACAAACGGCGGTGCGCTCTGCTTGGCCTGTTGACTCTCTTTTACTGCTCCGTCTCTGTCCTCCTTTAAAACCAACAATACTGACGGAAGCCCTGAAGCTCATAAAGCTCCTTCTCCCCTTTAGTCCAAATACCAGAGAGATGAGGAGGAGGAGGAGGAGGAGGAGGAGGAGGAGGAGGAGGACTGTTTCACTCATGTGATATGACTTTATTCTTACGCAAACTAAATTACATCAGATTATGCCTTTTTTGGAGGTTACTTAACAGTGCCTTATTTTCTAAACACACCATGCTTCCTCAAAAATATCCTGTTTTCCTCATTTAAATGGAACTGAATGTCAATAAATACAAACACAATATATGCAACTGCTGAAACTGGAAAATGTCCGAAGCAAAATATTAAAAAGTATGAATTAAAATATGTTAATGATGAAAAGCAGCATGAAATACTATGGTGATTAGTTACTCTGAATGACCCACAAAAATCCCCTGATCTAAAATGTTTAATAACAACTGAACTGATCAATGCAGAAAAGTAAATCAAGGAAAGTGAAGTGTGCAAGCATCAGGTGTCTGTTTTGAATTCATCCATAGTTGCTGAAGTGAACATGAAACATCGATTCACTAGTAAAACCCATGAAGTCTGATAAATGACATTGGTTGTAGATGCTTGTTTTTATGTAGAATTAATAATATATTTTGCTGGAAAAAGTCATGCTGTCTTCAGCTTTCTGTTTTGACATAATGGTATTTGAGTTATTACCACACCATTTACAATACATGGTCAGTAAATGATAAATGGGAAACAGAAACAATTCTTACTGAAAAAATACAATTATGGTAAATGGTGGTAAATCACTAGGTAATGGTTACATATAGATAGAAATTCATTTGCACGTCACCACAAAAGATAGTTCTGGGTCTTTAATGGGTTCAATATTAATTCATAATTCATTTTGTGGAGAGTTTTTGACCAAGGAAGAGTTAAATCCAGGTAATATTACAAAGGTAAATTTAAAGGAAACAAAACCATGTCAAATTTAACTCCACTTGACAGGACAAATGGAAAAGTATTTGATAATGTTTTATTCTTATTTTTCTTGTGATGCACTTTCCCAAATTTTACTGTATAGGTGACGACACAATGAAAATAAAGGTCTGGTCTGGTTGGATCTTATCTTATCTTATCTTATCTTATCTTATCTTATCTTATCTTATCTTATCTTATCTTATCTTATCTTATCTTATCTATATGTGCCCACTACCACAGTTTCATTTTATTCAGCTTCTTCCAACCATCACACCAGGGCAACACAAATAAATAATAATAAATGTTAAAAAAAATAATAATTGTTTTTCATTTTTACACTTTAAAAAATTTCATCAAGTCGTCCTCTGTAATCATAACAAAGTTATATGATTAATCAGAGTTGTCACCTGATTTACAACTTTTTTTTTTTTTTACTTTCTGATTCCGTGTCTTCATTTGAATGTGTTAGGTTTCTTCCTCTCTCTTGACAGTAAACTGAATACCTTTAGATTTTCAGACCAAATAAGATATTTGAAGATGTAATTTTATAGTTTTATGCAATAAGCTGACTGAAAAATTAGGTGAATCATCAAGAAAATAGCTTTTACACAAAGAAAACAATCATTGGCTGCACCCTTAAATGAATGAAGTATACAGGACGGAGCAAAAGGAACGGTTTTGGAGTAGGAGGTGACTGGCAGAGGTAATAAAAACACAGTAAATAGACTCAGAGCACTTTACATTCCACCCTGCACAGCTGCACTTTCCAACAGTGAAGGTGGACAGTATGGTTTCATTTGTACTTCATTTTTTCAATGCTGAAAGAATCATTAAAAGTAAAAACAGAATAATACCCCAGTATGGGGTCCAAAAGGGAAGTTTTATTGGTAAAAACAAGTAATTAAGTAAATAAATAAATGGTTTCATTATCTGTCAGGCTTTGACCCTATCAGTGCAGTTAAAAAAGGTAAGGTGGAGATTCATTAATATCTATGTTGTTGGCTGTACATGGTTCTTAAAACAAAAAAAGGTAAATATATAAAGAAATACATTTTGAATTCTGAAAAATCTAAGTGCAATATTCTACTTAAAAAAGAAAGAAATCACTTTACAATGATTCTGCCTGAGTGCACATTCTGTTTGTTGGTAAACTGTTACTCAATCTCTGCATAAATCTTCTCTCTGTAAGGGTTAATGTGATATTTTTTCCTTCACATCTTTATTTCACCTCAGCACGAAGTCAAGGCCAGTTTGTTTTCTCTGACAGTCGACCATGTTTCCTCTTCACCAAAGCTGAACAGTGTCCTGTCAGCGTTCACAGTCGTTTTGCACGTAGGCTAAATTATGGAGGATAAGGTCCCATAACGCTGGGCTGTGATTGGCTGGTGTCAGGAGTGTGGTCCAAAACTGTCCAATTGATGGTGAATGCAGTCATTGGGGGAGGGGGGGGCAGTCAGGAGGAAATCCAGCCAAGATGACGGAAGGAAGGAGTGTGGAAAGTAGGAGTCAGTTGAAACCCTTCACACAAACACCAGCTCTCACTATATTCTTACTGTACAGTTAAAATACACTCCTGAACAAAATCTTAAGAAAAAGAAAGAAATAACAATAATTCACATTTTTCCAGAGTGGATCTTTGTGTCCGGTTTCTTCTTTTTACATTTTGAAGCTTTACATACAACCTGGTTATGATCCACCACTGAAAAATGTGAATTCTTGTCATTTTTTTCAAGGTTTTAAGGATTTATTCAGGAGTGACTCTGCCTGAGCAGATTTAGTCTGGCCTTTGATGAGGCTTTAACATTCTGTGTTGTTTTATTTTTATTTACTTTACGGGACACAGGAAGTAGAGCGAGTCATCCAATAATCAAAGGGTTGGCAGTTTGAATCCCTTTCTGTCCTAGTCATGTGTTGTTGTGTCTTTGGGCAAGACACTTTACCCACCTTGCCTCCAGTGATACAACAGTGTATGCATGCGTATGAATGTTTGGTGGTGGTCGAAGGTGCCATTGGGGCGGATTGGCAGCCACGCTTCCGTCAGCCTGCGACAGATGTAGTTTACCACCACCAGACTGTTAATGTGAGAGTGAATGAATAATGGATCAATCATGTAAAGGGCTTTGGGTGCCTTGAAAAGCACTATAGAAATCCAACCCATTATTTATATTTCTGAATACAGTACTTCAGAGTTTAGAACATTCCACCCCAGAGTCAAATTCCATAAGGGTCATGTTCTCACCAATCAGTGTGAAGACTGTGTAAAGGGAAACAATCCAGCTTTTCAATACTGCATCGCTGCTGTGGCTGAGGATAGATCAAGAACATAGGTTTGGTGTCAGTATTTGGAAGGGCACAATTCCCTCTTTTATATTATAAAAGAGAAGTGAACGCTGTGTGTGTGTTTATTTGTGTGTCTCAGGCATCACACACAATGTGGAAAGAGCTGACTGCTGCAGTTTGTCACACATACGTATTTTTGGTCAAGAAAGAGACTAGCAACAATGACAACTTGATAGGACCAATATTTTGGGAGATAGTAATTTTGGAATACAAAAGGCTTTACAATCACATTGCTATGCCCATGACGTTTGATGGGAAGTGCAGTATCTGTCATGATGCAATCCTGTGTTGCCACAGACCCCTCCCTCAATCTAATTAATGAGTCTTACCTGCCAGGAGTGCCACTGGAGCAGATGATCAGAGCCCCACATAAGGGGCTCCACTGCTTCAGGGCGGTGCTGGAACATTCTGCCTCTACCTCTGGATCATGTGATATTTACCCCACAGCCCACCACAGACTCACCTCAAACTCTGATGTTCACCTCTTGGCCAGAACCCGGACTCTGACTGTTTCCATCCCTCAGGTTTTTTGTTATTTCATGTTTATTTTCTGTTTAATAAATCCCTTTTTCTCTGTCAGTGCCATGCATTTGAGTCCGTCCTTTTACTCCACCATGACAGTACCCCCATGCATGATGGGAAATGAAGTTAAAAACAGGAGGAACGATGCATTTACTAATTTCAGTCCCTAGATATTGGTAGTAATATATTAATTGTCCATTCAATTTTAAAGAATGAATCACCAAACAATTTTTATGTCAGGACTTTTATAGACCAACATCTTTTCCCAAGTCAGCTCTCCCCAGCATAAAAACTACCACACCTAGAACACGTTGTTCCCATGGGTCAACGTGTTATAATTATATTTGAGTTTTGATTGTGGAAAATGTGTATTGAAAAAAAAAGTGAAAAAAATCACACAAGTGTGAAAAAAAGCTTGTTTGATTGCTGCCATTAAAAAAAAAAAAAAAAAAAACTTACTTTGCATTAACAGCAAATGGAAACACCTTTTTAGTACAATCTTACAATCTGACACAAAGCAAACTTCCAGCTCACATTAGATCAGCTGACCCATTAATGGTTTGCAACATGCTGAGAGATTAAATACAACTTGTCTGGAGGCAGAGTGTGTCAACAGTGCTGTGACAGATTTAGCCCAAATACAATTAATACATGAGTTCCTCAAGTAGTAGTGAGATAATTCTGTCCAGCACAAATAATAGTTACTGTCCATATGTGAGGATGGCTCTGCAAAAGGTAGTGAAGAGCAAACTCCAGCAAATGACTGACTAGTTCAGTCGCCCAGAGGAGCAGATGGTGTGATCCAAATTTTGTCAAATTATTTTGTATCAAACCAAACAGGGCGAGAATTTGACCTTTTTGAAGTAAATCTAGTTCTAGTTAACACCATAGTTTTTTTTCACCATTATGTGAATATTGCATTATAATATCAAACTTGATTAAAGTGTAAATTTTACTCTAAGTCCTGGAATCCATGGAATGTTAGTTCCATCTTAAGTTGTTAGTAAGTTGGATCCAAATGGGTTGAAAACTGCAGTGCACATATTGTTTGCATATTATTATGTAGATGTCATTGGACTTATTTGTTGTTTATATCTATAGATATTTATACTGTTGTTATTGTTGTTATTTCTATGTATTTTTTTTAATATATCCTTTTACTTTGATATTTTTTGTGGCTGTTGTATCAGCTGGTTCTGGAATAAGAAAAAGGTGTTTCTCATTTTCAGACATTTTTTTCCCACATTTTAGCAATTTGTTTTTTGCTTATCTAAATCATAATTTAATAGAATCAAAGTAAATAATCAATAGATTAAACTGCTTTAAACAATGAATGACAGCTGTAGCTTTACCCTTATATATGCACGACTGTATGTCATCACCTCCTCACCAGAGCTGCAAGAGGAAGAGCCCTGCCTCAGTGGGACCCTCTGCTAAATAAAGGCTAACGGCATGAATATATCCATCTGTTCCCTGTGGAAAACATAAAGAACATGAAGTGTTCAATTCAATTCAATTCAATTCAATTCAGTCCAATTCAATTCAATTCAATTCAATCAAGCCTTTACATGCTGGGACACACACACACACACACACACACACA
>JAPTYQ010000029.1:6561320-6577574 GCA_029814465.1 Ostorhinchus cyanosoma
ACAACAACAACAACAACAACAATAATAATAATAATAATAATAATAATAATAATAATAATAATAATAATAATAATAATTTACACTAATCTACATATAAGATGAAACTTGCTGAATGATACAAGATATGTATGAAGTGTATCACATATTTTAATCATTTAAAAATATGCAATAATCATAATTATTTGCCAATAAAAGTTACTTATTTTCTCCAGAAGCAGGAAGTGACAATAGGTGTACCTCAGGGCTCAATCGTAGGACAACCTTTGTTTCAGTGTAGGGCAGCAAAATATACAATCTTTTCTACATTTTTATTTATTTATTTATTTTTAGGTAACTTTGTTGCTGTAAATACATCAGAAAAATATGTTTTCCCGTGGGTTTTTTTTTTTTTTTGGCCTCACACTTCTTTACTTGATTTTGCTATTGCCATGTAAATATAGAGCAAAAAGCAATGAAGCAAGGTAGGTGGAAAAAAAAACTACCAGTCAACTTCTTTATTCAGGTTAAAACAGAGGGTGCCCTAGAATGCAGAACTGTGGCACTCCTATTGACATATCCTGCTTTTGAAGGATATAAATGATTAGAAAGCAGGCAATGATATAAAAATGAGATTAGCGCCATAAAAAATATTCACATAGGCTGTTCAATGAAAAATATAAATCTATGGTTGGTCACATCACAGTCCTTTAATACAGTTTGCATGTAATAATATACTATGTTGACAGCCCCAGTCCATCATAAATGTTTGCTACTGATTCATGTGGTATATCAAGATGTGTTGTATAAAGTAACTGTGGAATATAATTGGCAAAAATTCAGTCAGATGTTGAAACATAGTCACCTGCTCCGTGATCATGACTCCCTTCCAGTGTCATGGCAGCAAAATATTATCTTTATTTCCTTGCAACAGAAAAACAGTAGCTCTTTAAACTTTTAGTGATGAGCTTACCCTATTGGAGGTAGAAGTAAAAACTTTGAAGAACAAATACTTCAAACCAAAGGAGAGTTTTCAGGCATCTGTCCTTGATTTTTTTTCCTTCTAACTTTGCATTAAAATATACTCCTCAGATTTTTATACATATATCTGGAATTTTCACCTCTTACATTTAATTTTAAAAACAGGTTGTGTTTGGTTTTTTTTTGTTGGGATGTCCTTATATATTTGAGGGAAATTAGCAATTATGTCAATAGTGTATTGTACAGACAGAATTAGAGCTGAAGCAATTAATCATTAAATTGACCTTTTTTCGATTAAACAAATATATTTAATTGCAATTTTCCTGAATTGAAGCTTCTTTTGTTGTTTCAGCTGGTTCTGGAATAAAGGACAAGTTGTTTATCATTTTTTCCTATTCAAGTAAATCACTTAACCAAACTGAATCGACAGCTGCAGCTCTAGACAGAATAATACATGGAAAAAATGAACTTAGGGAAGAGGACAATAAATTCCTCAAACTGTATAGAGAAAAATTATTAAAAATGCTAGAAATTGTAAAAGTTGTCAGAGACATAAGAGATAAAACAAGATAAAACAAGAAAATGTAATATCACCAAGGGCCTAGACTGTACCACATTTATCATTTATTTTTTCATTTCTTAATATCTTATTTCTTATTATGTTATCTTATTCGTTTCTATACTTCTTGAGACTCAAACTGTGAGAAATGTAGCTCCAAACCACCTCGCTCTCTCTGTCTCACATGCAAACACAGACGGTGTTGGCATGGTGATAAGAAGCAGATGTGTGTTGGATCAGCTGACCTCCGAGTCACTTCCTGCTCTGACCGCCATGTTGGTGCTCCTGTAAAACTGAGTTAAAGGAAGAGGAGACTTCCACCTGGGTGGTTTATCAACACCTCTACAGCCGTGTGTGTGTGTGTGTGCGTGTGTGTGTGTGTGCGTTGCGTGTGTGTGTGCGCGTGTGCGTTGCGTGTGTGTCAGCCTTTTTACAGCTCATACCTCTCCTTTCCTTTCACATCCATCTGTAGCTGTTAAACATGATGCAGATTCAAAGAACTGGAAATGATCAAAACACAGTTGTCTTTTTTAATCTAGCTATTTCAACAACAAACACTTATTTCCTGTCTTTTTATCACTAACAGCGCAAAAAGAGGAGGGAGACAATCAATTATGTGTTTGAACTCTCTCGGTTTTTGATTTCATTTAGAAAAAAATATAGTAGATGTTATTAGATCTTGATCCAAAAGCCTCCAGCTGCTTTGATTGCTCATCACACAACTAAATTTTTTTTTTTTTACACATAAACACTGAGTGAATTTGTCTAAAAGGTCACTAGCTTCTGACTAAATAGCTACTCTATAATTATCAAATTCTAATACTGTTGTGTATAAAACAAATTGCAGAAGAAATAAAAAAAAAATGCACAAAACAATGTAGAAATGGCATGATGGTTTTTTTTCCCAGATTTTTATAAGGGACAAAATGTAACATTTGTATGTCAACATAAATAACCTGCCATGTTTTGTTTATGCATATTAACTCCTCTTTTCCTCTCAGATTTTCAGACATTTCCTGCATTTTCTTTTTTGCCTCAAAAATACAGACATCAAACCTGCTGTGCTGGTATTATGTTTTTTAACTTGTAAATTATTTGGTCAAGTCAATGTCATTGATCCACTGGTCGATAAGTAAAATGCCTCTAGAATAAAAGAAGTCAAACTTTATCATGCTTGAGCCACTGATGAAGAAAAATTAAGCCCGAATTTCTGGTGGGTTGTAGTTTCACAGATACAGTCTTGGGTTAAAATGTGAAATAGAGTGAATTAAAGATAGTATGGGTTTAACTCCAAAGTGATAAATTTTATCAATGAATTAGAATATCATCACGCAGACTAAATATTTACCACATTTAGTCTCTGAAGTAGATAATTTCTACAAAAGGAAAAAAGAAAAATAAAGACTAGTTGGTGTTTGTGTTGTACTTTGAGCCTCAGTCACAGAGCTTCATACAAACAATGGGTTCGTAGGAATCTCCCAGTTTGTACGAGTCCTGGAATTCAAAGATATTGGTAGACATTCGTGGAGGGAGCAGTAGTTTCTTATGGCCATCTTATGAAGTCAGCTACCGTTCAAAACGCAAGAGCATCTTGAGGCCTCCATGAAAAAATGACGCGATTTTGAGTCAGACGATTATCTTACAGTTGTCATGGTCTCTGTAAGGGTGCCTTGGGACCTTCTTACATCAGACCTACAGCCACTTCATGAATTATTTTGTCATAAGGTGCGTGACATAGTGGTCCCTAGAGAAATGGGTATACTGTCATTTTTTTCCTTTTTTTTAAGTAGTCCAGAAAAATGCCCTGTGACACCAGTGACATGTAAGACTATTCTATTTAGCTAGTTATTCCCCAAAAATCCATCAATAGTATTTGGTAACTATTATAACATGATCATGACTTGATCAGGAGCAGTTTGTAGGTATTGCTGGTCACACTAGCAGCTGCATGAATGTCAAATGTATTCAACATGAGGCAAATATAGGATAACGTTAGCCTTTCATAACGTTAGCCTACTCACATAGTTTAACTATTAGCGACATCTCCTCTAAATGTGCAGCCATATGGCCAGTTGTTTAACAGTGACTCATTTGGAAACCACCTTACAACTAACTTCAGAATGATGTATTCCATGAAAGTAGGTTCTCTCAATATGTTGTCACTCACTTGAAAGACATTTATTCTGCCTTTCTCATTCACATTTCAAACTAGACAAAACTAGATGCTGAAAGCAACTACTAGGGCTATATCCTCGAATGCCCCCAATCCTTAACCAGACAGCTATGATGTCATGGTGTGAGGCATCCCCAGTTCGTGACCTTTCATTTGCACTTGATTTGAAGTCAGTCAGACAAATTGTTCCAGAGATATGAACAAAAGAGTGTTTAGTGATTTTTAACTTTTGAGTGGCCTCTTGTGGGTATTCTAGAAATGGTAAATCATTTCAAAATCGAGTCAGTTCTTCCTTTCCATGATATTCATTGGTATGGAAAACATGGAATTTCTAAACGAGTATCTTTCAAGTTATCACGTTAACATTAAGGATGGCATAAATGATGATGAAGCTCCGCCTAGTGGCAAAATTTGGAACCATAAAGGCATAACATCATGACAGAACACACGCTGAGATCATTACCTTTCATTTCCACTTGATTTGAGGTCATTCCAGAAATAGTTACAAAGATATGGCAAAAATGGTGATTTTTCAGTAATGAAGTTCTCGTGGCAAAATTTCGAACCAGAGGGAATATCTAAACTCAATATTGTTCAAGTTGTTGTATGAAGGATATCCGGCAGAGCCGGAGCAGCCAGCAGTGGTTGGCCCAAAAACACAGGCCCGTCCCAAAGTTCCCCTTTGGCCCTACATTTCGTCCCTACTCCTGCGCTTGATGTGAAGTTTCGGAGGGATAGTGTGTCCCATTTCTCTTTAGCATTGAGGGGGAGTGGACATTGAAATGGAATCAGCTTGGATGCGGGTTCGCTGTTTTTGCTTCAAACAGAGGAGAAGAATTTGCTGCTTTGCCCCGCCCACAGTGCTTTACGTACGCTTCCACTTTTCCAGCGTAAACATGTTTAACATATGGTAAACATGTCAACAGGAGCTGGAAAGGAATCCCACAAACATAATGCTGCTTTTCCACTGGTACCGACTCGGCTTGGCTCAGTATTTCTGGAGCGTTTCCATTCCAGGATAGTACTGACTTCACCTGAACGTCAAAGCAGGTACTTGTTTTCCACTCAGGAAACTGTTGATAAACGCCTCCGTTTCATGTTGTCTCGTCTGAATTTTTACGTCTGCCACCAAAGACTCAATCTCCTGGATCGACCATGGCGTAGTTTTGGGCTGTCATCATGTGGATTCATGTACCGCTATATTTACTGTCAACTTCCACATATACATGGCCTCACTTATTGATGACGTCAGTGTCCTATTGTGTCCGTAGAAACCCCTACCACTTGCAACTCCATCCGAAGTGCACTTCAAGAACGAGTGTACTCCAAAACAAGTGCTAGGGGCCAGGGGGGAACTTTGAGACAGGGCCTTAATTGCGCATCTTTCAATGAGACATGCAGTGATCTGTCAATCAACTGGGGTGACACCTGAGGTGTCCAATCAGGTTTCAGTGCTACTTAGCGATATTTTCCTGGGCATGACTCACCCTACTCTGCCTCCGATTGGCTCATCAGTCCTCATGCCTGGAGTTAACCAAACTAATAACAGAAGGCAATGAGTCCTGGCTAATTAGAGGCAGAGTAGGGTGGGTCATGGTTTCACCATCCTGGGGGGAAAATGGGCAATTTTACTTGCAAATACTACTGAATGGTGCCCATCAGGGGGAATTAGAAGTGGGTATATGCAATGCTGACTGAAAAATAAGTAGGTATAATCTGTATACCGCTGTATACCTTGGACTACACCTCTGGTAAGGTCGCCATAGGGCACCCTTATATGCAACTCATGACGCTCGCAAGTCGATAACAGGAAGATCTTTAGAATATTTAGATTGGTATATATACAGTGGCTGCGTAGTGAAAGTCTCATGTCATCATCGTCACATTCAAGATGACAATAATGCCCAACAAACTAAAACTTCTACAGCTACAAGATGAAGAGGAAACTATAGCGGTTGTGGCCTCTGTTGTGGCCCTACAGCAGATGAAGAAGAGGGGCATCCTAGAGGCTTAACATTAAAAAAAACTTAACATAGTTTAATGCCCCAGAACAGTGATCAATCATCACCAGAATTGGTGTAGACATCTGAAGTCATGTCCACTTTCACCTCTGCAAAAAAAAAAAAAAAGGAACATGGTTTAACCTACTGTTCATTCATTCATTCACTCATTCATTCATTCATTCATTCTCTGAACCACCTTATCCTCCAAAGGGTCGTGGAGGTGCTGGAGCCTATCCCAGCTTTCGAGATCTCCACGCATATTTTGGTGATGATTGATGTGCTTTTCAGACATTAAACCACATTGACCAATTTTTCATGAAGTGTTTTAGGATGTGACTTTGTGTTTATGTTTGGGATCGCGCGCTAACTCAGCATTCCTGTGACATATGCAGGAAACCTGACTGGTACTGTTAGAAATTAGGAGTCATAATAATAAAACATCAAATTAAGAAATTTGAAGTACAAGGTATAAGAATAAAGCAAAGAAGAATCCACAGAAGTGAACATTAAACACCAAGTGCCAAACCCTAACTGATCCTCCTTCCTGTGGACTGTGCATTATCTTTCTTTAGGTGTTTCTTCATGCTTATCTTCTTATGTTTATTGTAATAAAACACACCGAGACACATTTGAGTCCAGTCATTCATTCTGTCTTGACAGTTTTTATTCAACCCCCTCTAAGGATGCCACAAATACGGCATGAATGACACAGTACTGCCTATAGAAACACCTTACATCCACCTCAAGAATGCCGTGGGAATCTCTGTCTGTATGTCCCTTCGTGTGAACGCCGTAAGGGACCCCTAATAACAACGTAATGTGTTCTTGTGATGTACTTGTGGTCACCGCAGGAACATTCCGGTAAGGCCCTCTGATCCATGAACGCCATGTGTTGTTCTTAGGTTGTTTCTGAGACATTCGTTAGTGGGGTTTGGTGCTGCATTTGTGGAAAATCTTGGACAGGATCACTCACCTGCTACAAACTTAGGAACGGTCCACGAACACTCCATTCTTATCAGTCCAGCTTGAGAAGGTCATACGAAATGGTCCATAAATCATGTGCATCATGTTCGTAGCCATTCGTAACGTCATTTGAGGCTTTAGTCACACATTATCAGGGTCCATATGTATCCGATCGATCTGGTGTGCCAACATTTTTCATTATTTGCTTTTTTATGATTGTAAGAAATTCTAGCCTGTAAAACATGAAATATATGTCTGTATGTCTCATATATGTATGAAGATCTGCAATGTAATGTGCACACATAGACCAGCACATAAAAACAGAATTAGTGCTTCTCGTCTGATCAATGTGTGGCTTTGGTGATGATAAGTGATTGAAAACTCAGCGTTTGATGAGATCATGACTTGATTATATGATATAATTGGTTTGTCCTGTATGAGACCAGAATGTGTTACTGAGTGGAAGCAAGTTTGTATAAGGAAAGTGGAATAATCTGCAACAATATAAGAAATACCCTCATTGTTCAGTATTGAAATTTTACAGACATATTGTTCAGTGATGGAGTTAATAAGCACTGTCCACCTGCTGACGTTGACCCTACATGTCTTATTGAATAAATGCGCAATTATTGAATGAATACTTTTCCCAATAATTTCACATTTTTATTCATTCTTCTTCTTTTATTTATTTATTTATTTATTATTGTGCATCTTCATAGTTATCTGTATGATTCATCTACATAAATACCAGTAGGGTGAAATTGGTATGGGTTTTTATTTACTTATTTATTTTTCAGCTTTATTTTACTTTGCTCATCTTAAAAATGTGTCTTAAAGCATGGAATTAGCTTACATTGGTTATGTTTTAGAAGTCAAGAAAGAGCCGAGATTACTGGGGAGCATTTCAGCAAATGATGCACAAACATATCTGGAATATCAACAGAATTAAACATGACAGGCATGGTGACGGCCTAACACCATTAACCACATGAGTATTCATCAGTCATAGTCTTTCTTAATTGCAGCAGTGTTGCTAAAAATTCTTCTTCATATTGTTCAGTCTATCAGTGCAATGATTGAATTATATTTCAGTGTCATAAATTTCACTGTCTCAAAAACTGCAGGCAGCGCAGTAAAACAGAGCATGACAGCCTGTTAAATATGTGTGTGATGTGGATTCACGCTGGAAGGAGAGGAAAAGGTTTGGTCTGTGTGTAGCTCTCTTTCTTCCTCTAGTGGTGTCTTTGGTGTACTGCATGCCAACACATCCGCCGTAAAATTTGGCTTTGTCTTTCAATAGATGTGATGAATTTGATGTTAAAATGACACAGACCAATATGAACCAATGATCCATTTAAGTGGGGTGACTGGCACCAGTTTGTATCGTATAGAACCTGTTTGTTGTGCTACTCCATGTGGTCTGTGAATAGAGTTTAACATGAAGATTCAAACTCTTCTTCTTCCTCAGAAGTCACCTCCTCAATCCAGGCAAGAATCCTCTCTACCAGTCAGTTCATCTGTGAATAGAAAATCCTAGTGAGTACGTAGTAGTACCATTAGAAAGTGCAACTCTCAGTAATGCATAGACAAATAATCTAGTATATATAAAGTCATTAATAGATGGGAATGACGTGATGACAATCAGCAGCTTCATCTATTCAGTCTTTGGGAAATTATTATACTTTAATACTCCCAGCAGTATTTAATGACATAGCTTAAATACATTTCCAAAGGTTTTAATAAGGTAAAGCAGTATTTATCTGTCCCACTATATCATGGAACAAATGTAGTTTAGATTCGCCCTAAATTTAAACATTTTCAAATCTAGTTTCATATATTTTGAGTTATGTAATTGCAGAGAACTGTGCTGTCTTTCTAATGCAATCTTATAGTTGTATTCTGTTTTCAATCATGATTTTATATATTCAGTTCTATCTTTTATGAATATTTTTATCTTCTAAGCCACATTCTAAACAATTTTTTTGTTTCCTTTGGATGCTGTTATTTATGTATGTAAACACATTGAGCAACCGTTGTGCATTTTGCACTAACAAACTGACTGGCTCTTTCCTCTCCTTCCATTTGGATTTATTTGTGGTCTGCTTGTGAGTTTTTTCGTGTCATTTTTAAAAGATTGTAGAAGCCTAAACAGCACTGAAAATCCCTTGAAAATTCTATGAAGGACACACAATCATGGATGACACACCCACATCACTAACTGAAATCCATACTTCTGCATCAGAGGTTCCACAGTCTAGTGGTTATTACATCTGTTTAATGCACAGAAAGTCCTGGGTTTGATACCAGTGAAATCAGCTCTTCAGAGTTCACCTTACACAAAAACAACAATTGAAACACTTCAATCCAATATTAAATCAATGAGTGCCCATCTATTCAGTAAACACACAACTGAATTATTGCAGTACTAACCAGAATTACCATATCACACAGACACATGACAGGAGCATTTAGTAGTGAAATAATGAATACATTTGCAAGGGCAGTGCTGTTCTGCTCTCCGAAACATTGAGTGTGGCATTTTTACTACCACCATCTTTCTTTGGAGCCAAAAGGGACTGTAGACTATTCTCCTTACCTAATTTTTGACCTTGTAACTTGGAAATTGCCAGCAAATGATCTAAGGATTGCGGACTCACACTGCTAACACCTGCACTACTTTGAAAGCTAGCTCTTGGAGGACACAGTACACTCTCACATCTTATATAGACAGTGCAATGACATTTTACAGTTCAAACCAACCTGTGAAAAGCAGTTAGGTGGTTAAGAAGGAAACCGGGATTCATGTCATCAGTTACATTTCAAAGTGATTTGTGCATTGAAAGGCTCCATTCTACTCAACACATGCATCGAAGCCTCGTCTCTATCACTATCTGGCAGCTTTAACATCATTATGGAATCACAGAAGCATCCTTGAAAATCCTCCAAAGGAAGAACTTTGGACACTGGAACAGACCCCTGATGATGTAGTTTTGTGTAAATGAAATCTCCAAGAACATTTCCTTGATTTTTAACTGGTTAACTAATAATTTAATACATTAACAAACACAAAAAGTAACATGGAGTACCTTCCCCCAAGAAATAGAAAATGCTCACCACACCAACATATGGTGATTGGCTCCTCCCTTCACAACCATCGTACATTTTTCTGCAATTCTTATTTTTCAGATTCACACAACAATACAAAAATACGTATACACTCATAGGTTCCTATGAGCTTATATTCAGATCAGCAGCTCTTTCACATCTGTTGGGTCCATGTCCTTTAACTCTGGATTACACCAGGTGAAATACATACAGAGAAGAGATCATTCACTGTGTTTGAGAGATTCAATGAATGATTCACAGCTGTAAGATCTCCACATAAAATGTGAGATTTGGAGTCAGTGAAGCTATATCATTGGAATAAGCAGCCTGGGACAGTGGGGTGTATGTCCACCCAATAAATGTGATGGAGCAGAAGAGACTATGTTTTATAATGAGGCCACCCCTGGACCAGGTAATGAGCAAATGAGAGCCTGAGGTTAGGAGTACATATAAGACAGACTGGAAATGGTATCAGTTTCAAGACATCATGCTTCTGAATTGTACATTTGAAAGAAAAAAAAGTATTTTCCAGAGATAACAACACTTAAAGACAAGCTGCAAGGAGCTATAATGGCTCCGAACACCAATGAGAGCAGAGAACTTAGCATGGAAACCATAAGGCAGTGACAAGAGGTGACTCTCAAAACCTGTGAATAGGGACTGCATTATTTTTTGTAATCAGTTCATCGCTGGATTCCATTAAATGATTACTTGAATAAGTGGGGGAAAAAAAGGAAAAATGTGAAACAGACATGTATGAAAATGATAAAGAACTAGTTTATTAAAAAAAATATATCTATATAGAAAAACAACAACAATAACAACAACACTAAACAATAAAAGCATTTTAAAAAATTATATCAATATAAACAACAAACAAGTCAAATGACATCCACCAGCACTATGTGCACTGCGGTCTTCAGCACATTTGGTTCCAACTTAGAAACTTACTAACAACTCAAGATGGAACAAACATGCAACTTTATGTTGATCCTGTCGTCATGTGTCACACTAAGCATCCATGTAAAATACAACAGTGGAACCAACGTTTAGCTGCAGCAAAATTCAGGAAAATTGCAACTAAATATAAAAAAAAAAAATGATCGAGGTCAATTAATCATTTCAGCTCTAACTGAGACTCAAACATTTCATAAAGGGCATTTCACTGAATGTATAAACAAAGAAACCAAGGCAAATTTAATGCTTGACAGTTGAATCAACCCAAGCTGAGCTGATTCTGTCAGTGGAAGCGTGGCTTTTCTCCTCCAGTGTCTGTTTTAGATGTGAGTCTGCTTTGGCATCATTTCCCATATGTTGCATACAATCACTGGTGCCAACTTGATACTGTTGTTGCTACATTTAACAACTACTATCAACTACTCTCGCAACTTTTTTTCAAAAAGCACTGAGTAATACACTTTGCCACTTTTACAACCGGTTTGGGAACTTTTAGCAACTTTTGAAGAGTGACTCAAACACTAAAACACACACATTTTCCCTCTAAATGACATAATATGATTTTCTCTGTCACAGAAAAACACATGGTCCGTCAGCTGAGCTATAAAAGTCAGTGTTGACAATTTAGACAATTTATTGGTATTTTTAGTGATTTTTCAGACCCCTCTAGAGACATTATCAAATAAGTGACAAATCTATCAATAATTTCTTGAGTCTTTGGAGACTTTTGGAGAATAGACATGAAAGCACATATCCTTCTCTATCTAAAACAAATCACTGTTTTCAATATAAATCAGTCCCATTGCTATCAACAGTTTTCTCTATTGTCTCTTTTTGGTCAATTTAGATTTTTAATGTAGACTAAAAATTAAAAATGTAATTGTTAAAACTGTTCATGTTTTACTGTGACTTGTTGCAGGCTCCTAAGTGGACCATAAAGTTAAAAACCAAACCAAACTGAAGGAAATGAAGATTAAAAACTAACTAAACAAAAGAGGGTTTGAGTTGGGAGACTGAAAAAACAAAACAAAACAAAACAAGAACTGACAGAGTACAGTTCATTTGCAGTTCCAAACATATTTACGGCGTTACTCCCTTTTTTGTCTCTAACAGTGTTATTAATCTCTCTTGCATCATTCATTAAAATTACATGCACATTTCCGGTTATGCAAATTAAGTGATGATGTCATTTAGCAACTTCTTGGACAGACAACGGAGACTTTTTCATACTGAGGAGTTGGAAACACTGTAAGCAAGTAGACTTTCTGAAATTTGGGATCAGATCTTGGTGAAACAAATATTTTCTCTCTAGTCCTGTCAGAGGCAATAGCAGTTATCTGTAGACTTCACTTTATGTCAGTATGTCTGTACTCATATTGTAGTATTGACAGTGTATTAGTTAAGGGACAGTCACAGGACCTGGGGCTGGTCCTGCTGTTGTCCAGGTGTCCAGGTCAGGTGGGACACAAGGGAAAACAGTAGTTCTGCACTTTGGCTCAATCTCAAGGTCAAACCAAACCTATTTGGGGTGGGCTGGAGGGGTCCTTGATTTTTATGGGCCTCGGAATAAAACCCTGATCGCTGTGGGTTTTCTATTTGCTTCTACTCTCTCTGTCTCTGCTCGTTTTTCACAGAGAGCCAGTTTTATGGAACGACGGGCTGCTGACGGGCAGCAAGCGTGTGTTCAGCAGACTTTAATTGTCTGTCGGTGGCAGTAAAAAGAGCCGGTGAAATACACAACCGTAAAAGAGCTGAGGCTGCTGGACAACAGGGTGCATCAGACGGAAATGAAGAAAACATGGATGGTGATGGAAGAGGGAAGACAAAGTGCCTTTCACCTTAAAAATGGAAATGACTGGATGCATCTGAGCTCAGTAAATGACTCCACAGGAAACCAATCAATCAAATCAACAAAAACATTACAGCACACCCATGATGTAATAACTTTAGTATTATATAACATCTTTATCAAATACAACATTTAAAGCTTGAATTCAAATGAAACCTTCCACCTTTATAAATAACACATTTTTTATTCATTTCTGATTCGAAGGCATGTGATCTAAATATTCATGTAACACAATGAAACACTGATAAAGGGAGTAATTTGAATCATTAGACAATTATTGAACAACTATATCACACTTATTAAGACATTAAACCACATTTTCCTTCTTTTGATTGAAATATTTTCTTTCATCCTGGTGTTTTTCTTGGTTTGTTGTATCACAGTGCCACCTGCTGATCACAATTGGACACTGCAGGGACTTTTACTAATTCCACAAAAGAAACTGCACAACGGAGAACACTATGACTAATCTCGGAGAATTTCTGGCCATTTATCACCACATTCAGTCATTTATAGCTTTAAATTATGCCAAGTGCCATTAAATTATCGTTATTATTATTTTTTGCCTGAGACATCCATATGTTCTTAGTATTTCCTTTACATGGCACTTTATAGTTTTAGTTTTCTACCTTATAGTAAATCTGTTTTTGTTAACCGATTAATCATAGTTGGTGGATAAAATACAATCCTACCAATTTTAGTGAAGTGTATTCCATTAGATAGATCTCTCTATCTGATCAATCTCTCTATTTATTCCTTTTTCTACACATCAGTAATCACCTTTCACCAGGTCCAGTCATTAAATACTGTATACAATTTTCTATAAGAAGAAATCACATTCTCACAAACATTTCATGACACGAGGTAAAAATATGTTATTCCAATTTTATGGTCAATAGTGTATGATGAATACAAACATTATATTAGTTGGTGTCAAAAATTTCAAATACATAAATGTGTAATAATCAGAGACAAACATAAACATATGTACCAACATTATTAGAGTTGATCTAAAGTACAAGATGCAAAAAAATGCAGCTTTCTGAAAACTCTGAGAAAAGGTAAGAAAAAAAAAAAGGGGGGGGGGGATTCCTCCCTAGAATGATGTAAACTCGGTCTATCTCCATTGAGAGCACCAGATATTCAAACTTTTGTATTTATTTCTGAACAAAAGAAATCAAAAATCAAATGATCCATTAAAATTTCTTTTAGTGTCTTATTGATATAATATTGGCCAAAACCATGACCTTGCCCCTTGACATTTTAATCAATTTATTTAATTTGATTTAATTTAAAAGCATTTAATCAAATCAAAAATTCAAGTCAGTTCACCTCTGAGTTGAGGTTTTCTTAAAGCATTTCTGAGATTTCAGAATGTTTTAGAACACCTTGTCTCAGGGAATACGTCATAAACAAAGGTTTGGACATCTGATATATGTATTTTATTTCAAACGCTGTATTATATGTGTTTAGTGTTTTATTCCTACTATTATTCACAGAATGTGATTTTTTCCCTAAACTAGTGGCATATGTGAAGATTTGAGAATAACTCATCAGATTGCCACCAATAATTATAAATTATTGATCAATAACTCTATCTGTGTGGTGCTTGTCTTGCATAATGTACTGAATCTCAGATAAGCGAGACTTCTGTAATTCATGTCTTGTGTACAGCTGCACTGCAAACAAAGTGCAACATGTGCTCAGAAGTACTAAAAAAGTAAAACAACAAAAACTGCCTTTTATGAACTCATTGTGTGTTACCATCACAGATCTGTGGACCAGTCCAGATTTTTGCCCCCACACTCATGAAAATGTTTAAATAATTGAAGAGGAGACATGTTTGGCAGTGCAGCAAACATCTCTGCTATTGTGATTTTGCTATTTTCGACAGACCACATGTCCAGAAGAAAACATCTGGCTTTGGCAGAATGAGCTGCTAACATGCAGCTTCACCACATGTGTAGAAGAATAAACAACAGGATACAGTTTATGTTTCTTGCTATAATTTTTTACTTGTTTCATATTCCCTTTAAATATTTAAGCGCATAAAATACAAAGACTTATTGCTTTAATGATGTAACCCGTTGTATTTTTATAACTAAACAGTACTGGTTTGTGGCTTTGGATGTTTCATATTTGTACACAACATGGTATTGTTCAATTGTTACAAATATTTTATGATTCTGTTTGGACTGCAGTGTTTTTGTAGTAATATCTTAATGTGTTGTGCATTTATATAATAAAACTATGAGAGGGTTCTGAAAAACTGAGGTCAAAGGTCATGTTACGGTTTGATGTGGTTTGGTGTAGCCAAACCAGTTAGCTGTGTTACCATAAGAATAAAATGACAATTGCTTTTAAGATCAGTAAATTTAATGACAAAGTGTGTAGATTTTTGAAGTTACTAACATACGTACTTATGAAAAAGCTTTAGTGATTCAGTTAACTGCAATAAATAAAAAAAAAATGCCTTTAAGCAGATTAATTTTAATCCTTAGACCTGCAACTATTTTTGTCACAACTTCCAAATGACTTTTGTGTCTAACCCAAGTGATTTATCATCATCTTTCATAAAATTATCTTCTACCATTTTGTATTTTTCAGTGAGAAATCATGTATTTCCCTATATTTAATTTAATAAACATGTAGATGTTCATAAAGTCTCAGAATAAATTCAAAGGTTATTATATCAAATCCAAGACAACTGAAGAAAAAGTGACTTTTTCAACAAAATATAGCATTAACTGACCATAAAACAATGGTTTCCATCCATTGTCTTTTATCGACTACATGGGTTTTACTGGTGAATCAGTGTTGCAGAAGATGACAGTGTTTTCGCACTTACTACGGAGCCTTGAATGTCCAAATAGGTCACATCTGATGACCATGAAAAAATGCATTTTACACCAATTATTTACATGTATTGATTGGATTAATGGCTCTGAAGTTATTAAACATTTTAGATCAGACGATGCTTTTGGTTGGTGGTTGATCTTTTGGTATGTATGGGTTAATATGAAAATATTTAATAGAAGACAATATGTATTTCTGGCTCAGCAAAACTGATTTTGCATAAAGACGGACAGTGTAAGAACTCATCAAATTTGAAGCCAAAGTGTCCTAACCTCCTGCCTGATGTGCGCAGTCTTGTATTTTACCACTTGGTCATGACTTTTTGGCATAAATGTAGGATGCGACGTCACTGTAAGCCCTTACGTGTTTGGAATTGAAAACATTAGTACGAAGTGGCTGTTTGTGGACTTAAACACCAGAGTTCAATTCTCATTTCAACCCTAACCAAGATGTTTTTATGCCTGAGTGATCCATTATCTAGATGTCTTTCCAAATAGTATCAAAAAGTGACTCCTACCCCATGTGTCACTAATACAGCTTCCAGTCCAAGTTTACCCAATGAACTGAAATGCGCTGCCTTGACTGACAGTCTGTATGTAAATCATTCAACTCAAATTATCTCATGAATCCTGCCAAATCCATGATATTCTACGCAGGTCTACTGGTAGTTCCCAGGGTCTGTATAAGTACAGTAGGAGCTAGAGCCTTTGGTTACCAAGCTCCTGTCTTATGGAATCAGCTTCCAGCTAATATAGCTCAGTCTAAGTTAAACCAGACTGAACCCACAGTTCAGTCTAAGTTAAACCAGACTGAACCCACAGTTCAGTCTAAG